>MEHQ01003668.1:0-147998 GCA_008828725.1 Saccharina japonica
GGCTTTCGTTCTATAGCGCCAGCTGATGACGACGGTGACGATGATGATGTGGTGAGTGGTGGTGATGGTGTGATGGTGATGATGATGATATGATGATGATGATGATGGTGATGATGATATTGATGATGATGATGATGATGATGATGATGATAATGATGATGATGATGATGTATGATGATGATGATGATGATGATGTATGATGATGATGATGATGATGATGATGATGATGATGATGATGAGATGATGAGATGATGATGGATGATGGTGATGATATGATGATGGGATGATATGATGATGATGATGATGATGATGATGGATGATGAATGATGATGATGATGATGATGATGATGATGATGATAATGATGATGATGATGATGGTGATGATGGTTATCATGATGTTGATGATGATAATAAAACAGCCGATTTTCCTAATTGAGAATTGCCTTTCCGATGATAATGAAAATTGATTTTACGTAGCACATTGTTGCTTTTTAAGAGTTGTATTTCGCTCACAATCAAAATTTAACCTATAATATATGTTCCTCGATGGTAGGTATCGACCCACGAACAAAAAATCAAAATCAACCTTGACAGGCTCGTAAAACAGAGGATACATGGGAATTGGCATTAATGGGCGAGGTACCTCGCCCATAAATCCAGATTTTCTGGCATCTTCGATATCTTGAGACTGCCGATGCCGATATCGTTTTTTTTTTGTCGTCGACGGGTGTCACAACTGACAATAGCTTACGGTGTAATTTTTCACTGTGAGGGAAGTACATCTCTTGCAATTCAAAACCCAATATTTTCGATTTTCATTCTCATCGGAAAGGCAATTCTCAAATAGGATAATCGGCTGTCATTAGGAAAATCGGCTGTTATAATTTGGCGCCAGCCGACGAGGCATGATGGTGATGATGCTCTCACATCAGCCAATTTCCCTGAACTCCTGCTCGTGGTCACAAAACAGGCTGCGACAAAACAACTACCTCTCGATGGGAGAAAACACAAAACAAGTGCGAAATAGTGCGCACGGCTGTAGTGACTCATTTAACCCTCGTATTCCATCACCTCGCAGATCTGTTTCGGGTGCGGAACTCGACACGAAGCAGACACTAGCGGAGAAGATGGCCGCGGGAGCTTTCAGCGCTCTCCCTTCTACGGCCCTCACGGCCCCCGTCGAGCGTGTTAAGTGCCTCCTGCAGATTCAAGGGGAAGAGGTGAGCTGTACGTCGCTTGAATGTCACATCGCGATCGAAATATTTCGGAGTACCGCGCTAAAAGGGGTTGGGGTATGTATAATATCGTATAGAAGTTCTAATACTGTACTTGGCTAGTACCGCAGTAAATAGTGTTGTATATCATATCGTATAGAAATGAAGCAGTATCGAAGTTTCGATGGGTCATACTACCTTTGACGGCCCAGCGCGTGCCAGCAAAAAAATGTGACACACGCCACACACACACACACCACAGACCACCCACCCCGCGCGATACAAGTCCTACAATATGATCGAAGTATCACACTCAGCTAGCAAATATGAGTTTCGACGAAATCCTCGATCCCACACCTGTTTTTTTTTTTTTTAATTTTTTGAATATATACGAAGTACAAGGTTCCCCTTCGGGATGTTGGTCAATTCAAATCCCGGGGGTGTCGCAAGGTGAAAATAGATCGCACATGCTTCATAGTTTCTATTTTTAGAGCAAACCGTGGCATAGACTGCTGCTGTATTGTTTAAAGGGAAAAGTAGGAGCGACGGCCATTCCTACCGAAACAAATGTCGCGAGATAATATCGTATCTGAGGTACAGTGGGCTCCCGGTGTTAAGAAACCCCAGTTTGGTGTCCAGGCCCAACGACTTATTTTGTTTCCGAAGTCGATCAAACTATTTTGTGTTGGATTTAAAGTCGATCCCACAGTGGTGACCTGTATTTCTAAACCAACGTTTTCTACTGTTCGTGCCAATCTGAGCTCATTTTTCTTGGCACACAATTTATGAAATAAATGCAGACACCCACTATTACTGTATGTATTTGTGTTGAATGGTGATTTGTTGTGTCGAGTAGATTCACGAAGAACAACAACTCGTGAATCTTGACGCCATTTTGTGAATTGACCTGAAAAAAGCGAAATCACGATCTGCGACATTTTGTTCGTCGTGGCTATTCTATACTGACCTAAGGTTTTGCTGGAATGGCATACATCAAACATACACACACGCATACACAATGAGAGACAGAACACAGCAAACCAGTGCTTCGTAGCTGTCACAACTAGCCTGCTGGATCCCCCCTGCTACTCGTAACTGTCCCGCGCACACTGCGGGGTCTGCAGCTTCTTCTGCTGTAGTACTGCTGTGCTGCGCTGTTCGACAAACGGCGCCTTGGCTGCTTCGCATTTTGTAGCCTAGACTACTGTGGAGACATGTATCCGTAAAGCGTAGTGCTACTTTCTGTACCAAAATACTCGTGTTCGTATGCATGTAGATCGGCTGAAGATCGGCCTATCGTTGGAAAATAGAGATAGGTCGTATTAATAGATATGATACTTCCAAGTCTGCATGCTGGTACACACGTGCTCTCGTAGATCCGTGTATTTGTACTCTACGTAGATCCCCAAATATTGGAACCGAATTACAAATTTACATAAAATTATCAAGCGTGTCGTACAACTGCTACTACTGCTGTACGCAGCCCAGGCAGAGCAGACGCATGCGACATGGTATCAACTACTGCTGCACGACGCTTGATGTGTGCGTCGTTCCATGTCGGTGTGGTCCTTGTGGTCTCGTGCGTGGTGTGTGCTGTGTTCCGTTCATGTCGCGGGTCAAAAACGAAGCATCAATATTCATAGGATGAAGAAACAGTCGTACGGCAGGTGTTTCATAGAGTTGCGAGGCGGTGCCAAGTAGGAACGCCTCCCCTGAGTTATTTGTCAGAATTTGCGACGTTGAAGGCCCAGAGCACGCCCCACGGGCCTCGGCCGGACCCGCACTTGCGCCGTGGCGTACACGCACCTCCCCTGCGTGCCCCGCAGGCGACAGCGCGAGAAAAGACCCGCGGCCGGAGATGAAAAGTGAAAGTATTCCGGGAAAATGTCCATTTGGTACCTAGACAATACTACCTGGTACGTATATATTTACAAGGTTATGCTGCTGAGGCCGCTCGACCAATGAATCGAGTGCAAGACGATGACAGCGATGGTAGTGGCTGGTAGCTGATATATAGCCCAAAACGGGAAGCGTTTTATTTATTTCAACATGGTTGTGGGGAGAACACACAAAAAAATGTTGTAACACTGCCGTAGTATGCCCCAAGAAATCAACGCACGACAAACACTCTGGCCAGACATCATAGGCCAAATCGAACAGTCTGGCCAGATATAATTACGTACCCAATGTAAGCCTTACAACACATCTCAACCCCAGGCGTCGAGATGCATACATGGCGTCCGGCACGAGCAGACCGTTGCCCCCTCCGGCCACACCGGACAACAAATCAATTCGTTCGAAGCTGTCATCCATAAGCAAGTCCGCCTCGCAGGCGGTTCTTAGCAGAGGATGCAGCTCAACCTTCATCCGACTCGCCCAACACCTCACGGCCGTTCGTGCTCGGTGCAAGCCATATCTATCTGGTCGGTGAAAACCCGACACGTTTCTTCCCGCCGTTTTAGGGGTGCGAGGGACGCATGCTAGGATAGAGGTACCATGTTTTTTCTGAGCTCCTCACTTAAGGAGCGCCATACCTCAACGAAAAAAATGATTTTGGAGGAAAATAAAACTGCTGCCGGATGAGAAATCTCATGACCGAGGTATACTCAGAAACATTATTCGTCACAAAAACGAAATTCGGACGAATTTGGGTTAAGGAGCCCGATCTTTCAGAAAACGATTCAGCCAAAAAGTGATACCTCTACCGTAGCACGCGTTGAGGGTCTATGGTCATACGACTACGGCCATGCATGCCATGAGTACGCCCCCCCCCTTTCCTTTCACAAGCGGTTCTTTGTAGGATGCAGCTCACCCTTCATGCGACTCGCCGAACACTTCACGGCGCTTCGCGGTTGGTACACGCAAACGTCTTGCCTGGTCAGCGAAAACCCGACATGCTCCGTCCCGGCCGTAATGATGCGAGGGTCTACTATGGCCGTACGACTACGGCCATGCATGACATGCGGCTAATGAGTACACCCCACTCAATCGCTATCACCGTTTTTATTTTCTGGTCAAAATCGTCTTATTTAGTTCCTTGTGCTGTTCGTTCTTTTCTTTACTCGTCCGTACGACTTTTTTTGTTTTCACCATGCGCAAGGTGGCGCGAGGGGGAAAGCCTCAATACTCGGGGATGACAGACTGCGCCAAGCAACTGTACCGGACGGGTGGTCTCCGGAGCGTTTTTAAGGGCTGGGAGGCCACACTCATGAGGGACGTACCCGGGTAAGCCTCGGTAGATAGCATAAGCATTTGCCTTTTATTATGGCATTTTTATTTTTTTCCATCCCAGTCACTATCTTCGCACTTCTGTCTCTCTCCCTCCTTCCTAGTCGTAACTCAGATCCGGGGTCACAAAGCAGGCTCTTCTCCCTCCCCCCCACTACGGTTCGTGCCTTGATTTTCATCGCGCAGAGGGATCAGCATTCCCAACGCTTTTCGATTTTCATCAAATTTTGCTAACTCACGCTCTCGCGCTTTCCGCTAGTCAAGGTATTTTTTGCGAGAAAATGTCCATACAAGTGTATACGAAAATGCACTCGGGGGGGCTTGAACCCACGACCTTGACTCCCGCAGGGACGAGATTCACCTGTCATCCCACCGGGGACGCGGGCTTATGCTTGGTGGGTGGCAAATTCGTTGCGTTTGTACCTGTAATATTTAGTAGACACCTCTACGGTAAAGCCTACACACCCCGTGGAAACGCGTGGTCGAATTGTCACACCAAGCTTGCAAAATGTGAGTTTTGAACAAAGTTTCAACCTCACAGCTTCGTGCTTTTTTTCTTTTGCTTTCCTCATATTCCATCATGATCGTATTAATAGAAGTTTCGCTACGTGGGGTTTCTGATTTTGCGAACTATTTTATTGTCCCGGTTGTCCACCACACAGCTAACTTCACGGTTGTGAATCGGGGCCGATCCACCCGCTTCATCCGAGCAATCTAAATCGGAATCGGGGTCGGAAAATCGGGGCGACGTTTTTACCGATTATTTGCCGGCGAAACAATGCTCAAGTTCGCAAGGAATGCGCAGAGACATGAACAAGCCAAATGTCCAGTTTTGTTTTGCGCTATCGGATATTGGTTTCGCCGAAAACCGATGTTTTTAAAGTATCGGTACACACAACCGATTCACAACCAGATAACGGGTATACCGGGTATGTAACGTAACACAAGGTCTCTGTTTCGGAATGTTCGTTCTTGTTCGATTTCTCCATGAGTTATCGGCGAAAACCCGACATATCGGATATCGGTTTCGCCGAAAACCGATGTTTTAAAACATCGGTAAACACAGCCGATCCGATTCACAACCAGATAACGGTATACCGGGTATGTAACGTAAAATACAAGGTGTCTGTTTCGGAATGTTCGTTCTTGTTCGATTGCTCCAATATACAGAAAACGGTATACCGTCTAAAGAGCGTTGAGTTTGCACGTGGATGAGATCGATTTTCAGTGCTCGATTTTTGTAAAACGGGAATATATCGGATATCGGTTTCGCCGAAAACAGATGTTTTAAGACATCGGTAAACACAGCCGATCCGATTCACAACCAGATAACGGTATACCGTGCATGTAACTTAACACAAGGTGTCTGTTCCGGAATGTTCGTTCTTGTTCGATTGCTCCATTAGACAGAAAACGGTATACCGTCTAAAGAGCGTTGAGTTTGCACGTGGGTGATATCGATTTTCAGTGCTCGATTTTTGTAGAACGGGAATATATCGGATATCGGTTTCCCCGAAAACATATGTTTCAAAACATCGGTAAACACAGCTGATGCACAACCAGATAATGGTATACCGGGTATGTAACGTAATACAAGGTGTCTGTTTCGGAATGTTCGTTCTTGTTCGATTGCTCCATTTGACAGAAAACGGTATACCGTCAATGGCGTTTTGTAGAACGGGAAGAGTGCCAACGCCAACGGGGTTAGGTGAAATCCCCGTGGCCATACTCGTACCGCGGTTCCTGTTTCGCAAAAAAAACAAAAAAAAAACAGTGTCATTCGATTCGCCAGTAGCCTTTACCGCACCACTGAATTATTGTCTAGGATAAAGTATGGAAATCGGGGAATATTCTGTTATATACCTTTTAGTGTGGTCGACCAATTAAAAAAAAAAGGGCAGCGGCCAAAAACAGGTACACCTGGTCCGTTCGGGGCCAAAAACAGGTACATACTAAAATCAAGTTTAAAACGCACCCCACCTGCCGTTCCTTGCAATGCAACGTAGAGTGTTTTCATGCTCTTCGTGCTCGCCCGGTAGCTGCTATTAATGGTACGAGGAACGAACGCCTGCTGCTGTATTCTCCCTTCTCAACTTTTGTAACACCCCTGGTATTCCAAGTCAACCACAATCCCGAAGGGGAGCCTTCTATCTCGTATTATTTCGGCGGAGGTGTGCAGGCAGATATGTGTGTGTGTCGCTCGAGTGGCGTGTAGTGCGAGGTGCGAAGGGAGAAGGGGGTCTCCGCGTACGTCGGCATTTATTTGTATAGGGGGCATTGGGTGGAACTATGAAGGGCCTCTGATTGGCTTAAAAACGACAAAAAAAAGGTGAAAGTCAAGCAGAGTAGACAAAATCAGGCATACCTGGCTTTTGAAGAGGCAAAAACCGGTACAACGAGTTTTGGACCAATGGCAGCGCACGTGGAGTGCGTTTTTGACTTGGTTTTAAGTATGTACCTGATTTTGGCCGCAAATGGACGAGGTATANAAGCAATGTCTGCCTGGTTGGTGAAAACCCAACGTGCTCCGTCCCGGCATTGTAGGGATGCGAGGGTCTATGGTCAATACGACTACGGCCGTGCACGACATGAGTACACCCCCACCCCCCCTCCTTTCACAACTTGTTCTTTGTAGGATGCAGCTCGCCCTTCATGCGACTCGCCAAACACTTCACGGCGCTTCGCAGTTGGTACACGTAAACGTCTTGCCTGGTCGGTGAAAACCCGACATGCTCCGTCCCGGCCGTAAGGATGCGAGGGTCTACTATGGCCGTACGACTACGGCCACGCACGACATGCGGCTAATGAGTACACCCCCCTCAATCGCTATCACCGTTTTTATTTTCTGGTCAAAATCGTCTTATTTAGTTCCTTGTGCTGTTCGTTCTTTTCTTTACTCGTCCGTACGACTTTTTTTTTTTTCACGGTGCGCAAGGTGGCGCGAGGGGGAAAGCCTCAATACTCGGGGATGACAGACTGCGCCAAGCAACTGTACCGGACGGGTGGTCTCCGGAGCGTTTTCAAGGGCTGGGAGGCCACGCTCATGAGGGACGTACCCGGGTAAGCCTCGGTTGATAGCATAAGCATTTGCCTGTATTATGGCATTTTTATTTTTTTCCATCCCATTCATTATCTTCGCACTTCTGTCTCTCTCCCTCCTTCCTAGTCGTAACTCAGATCCGGGGTCACAAAGCAGGCTCTTCTCCCTCCTCCCCACTACGGTTCGTGCCTTGATTTTTATCGCGCAGAGGGATCAGCATTCCCAACGCTTTTCGATTTTCATCGAATTTTGCTAACTCACGCTCTCGCGCTTTCCGCTAGTCAAGATATTTTTTGCGAGAAAATGTCCCTATAAGTGTATACGAAAATGCACTCGGGGGGGCTTGAACCCACGACCTTGACTCCCGCAGGGACGAGATTCACCTGTCATTCCGCCGGGGACGCGGGCTTATGCTTGGTGGGTGGCTAATTCGTTGCGTTTGTGCCTGCAATAATGAGTAGACACCTCTGCGGTAAAGCCTACACACCCCGTGGAAACGGGTGGTCGAATTGTCACACCAAGCTTGCAAAATGTGAGTTTTGAACAAAGTTTCAACCCCACAGCTTCGGGCTTTTTTTTCTTTTGCTTTCCTCATATTCCATCATGATCGTAGAAGTTTCGCTACGTGGGGTTTCTGATTTTGCGAACTATTTTATTGTCCCGGTTGTCCACCACACAGCTATAACTTCACGGTTGTGAATCGGGGCCGATCCACCCGCTTCATTCGAGCAATCTAAATCGGAATCGGGGTCGGAAAATCGGGGCGACGTTTTTACCGATTATTTGCCGGTGAAACAATGCTCAAGTTCGCAAGGAATGCGCAGAGACATGAACAAGCCAAATGTCCAGTTTTGTTTTGCGCTATCGGATATTGGTTTCGCCGAAAACTGATGTTTTTTAAAATATCGGTACACACAGCCGATTCACAACCAGATAGCGGGTATACCGGGTATGTAACGTAACACAGGGTCTCTGTTTCGGAATGTTCGTTCTTGTTCGATTGCTCCATGAGTTATCGGTGAAAACCCGACATATCGGATATCGGTTTCGCCGAAAACCGATGTTTTAAAACATCGGTAAACACAGCCGATCCGATTCACAACCAGATAACGATATACCGGGTATGCAACGTAATACAAGGTGTCTGTTTCGGAATGTTCGTTCTTGTTCGATTGCTCCATTAGACAGAAAACGGTATACCGTCTAAAGAGCGTTGAGTTTGCACGTGGGTGATATCGATTTTCAGTGCTCGATTTTTGTAGAACGGGAATATATCGGATATCGGTTTCGCCGAAAACATATGTTTCAAAACATCGGTAAACACAGCTGATGCACAACCAGATAACGGTATACCGGGTATGTAACGTAATACAAGGTGTCTGTTTCGGAATGTTCGTTCTTGTTCGATTGCTCCATTTGACAGAAAACGGTATACCGTCAATGGCGTTTTGTAGAACGGGAAGAGTGCCAACGCCAACGGGGTTAGGTGAAATCCCCGTGGCCATACCGCGGTTCCTGTTTCGCAAAAAAAACAAAAAAAAAACAGTGTCATTCGATTCGCCAGTAGCCTTTACCGCACCACTGAATTATTGTCTAGGATAAAGTATGGAAATCGGGGAATATTCTGTTATATCCCTTTTAGTGTGGTCGCCCAATTAAAAAAAAAAGGGCAGCGGCCAAAAACAGGTACACCTGGTCCGTTCGGGGCCAAAAACAGGTACATACTAAAATCAAGTTTAAAACGCACCCCACCTGCCGTTCCTTGCAATGCAACGTAGAGTGTTTTCATGCTCTTCGTGCTCGCCCGGTAGCTGCTATTAATGGTACGAGGAACGAACGCCTGCTGCTGTATTCTCCCTTCTCAACTTTTGTAACACCCCTGGTATTCCAAGTCAACCACAATCCCGAAGGGGAGCCTTCTATCTCGTATTATTTCGGCGGAGGTGTGCAGGCAGATATGTGTGTGTGTCGCTCGAGTGGCGTGTAGTGCGAGGTGCGAAGGGAGAAGGGGGTCTCCGCGTACGTCGGCATTTATTTGTATAGGGGGCATTGGGTGGAACTATGAAGGGCCTCTGATTGGCTTAAAAACGACAAAAAAAAGGTGAAAGTCAAGCAGAGTAGACAAAATCAGGCATACCTGGCTTTTGAAGAGGCAAAAACCGGTACAACGAGTTTTGGACCAATGGCAGCGCACGTGGAGTGCGTTTTTGACTTGGTTTTAAGTATGTACCTGATTTTGGCCGCAAATGGACGAGGTATACCTTTTTTTGGCCGCTGCCCAAAAAACATTCTCCACCCTCACGGAAATGGTGAAACCGTTGAAAGTGTACGTACGTGTGCGAAGCGCGAAACGCCACGATAGTTTCCCGAAGCTAGTGACACGATGCTTTCCAGAAGCGGCACGTTATGTTCTCGAAAGGGCAGCGGCCAAAAAAAGGTATACCTCGTCCATTTGCGGCCAAAATCAGGTACGTGCTTAAAACCAAGTCAAAAACGCACTCCACGTGCGCTGCCATTGGTCCAAAACTCGTTGTACCGGTTTTTGCCTCTTCAAAACCCAGGTATACCTGATTTTGTCTACTCTGCTTGACTTTCACCTTTTTTTTGTCGTTTTTAGGCCAATCAGAGGCCCTTCATAGTTCCACCCTATGCCCCCTATACAAATACCGACGTACACGGAGACCCCCTTCTCCCTTCGCACCTCGCACTACACGCCACTCGAGCGACACACACATATCTGCCTGCACACCTCCGCCGAAATAATACGAGATAGAAGGCTCTCCTGCGGGATTGTGGTTGACTTGGAATACCAGGGGTGTCACAAAAGTTGAGAAGGGAATACAGCAGCAGGCGTTCGTTCCTCGTACTATTAATAGCAGCTACTCGTACGTAGCCACCGGGCGAACACGAAGAGCATGAAAACACTCTACTTTGCATTGCAAGGAACGGCAGGCTCGTGGGGTGCGTTTTAAACTTGATTTTAGTATGTACCTGTTTTTGGCCCCGAACGGACCAGGTGTACCTGTTTTTGGCCGCTGCCCCAAATATATTTATGAGAATATGTTAGAGTACAACGTAGTAGACAGATAAAATTATGAGAATATGATGAGAAGTGAAGACAGAATCAACTGTTCAATCAAGTGAGAGAACGGTCGAGGCTATCTTCGGTCTCATAACACTGGAACCACACGCTGGCCACAACCAAGTCCCCGGGTTCTATACTTTATCCTATATAATAATTCAGAATTGCGGTAAAGGCGACTCCGATTCGCCGAGGTTTGGTCTTTCTTTTGGTGCTTTTGCCATTGTTTATTCTTCGTTGGTAATGTTGCACAGATGCTCCGAGTACCTTGAAGTACAGTAAAGAGTATTGGAGATAACATACTTTGGGTACTTCGTGTACTCGGAGTACTTCGGGGTTCGATACTCCGGGGTACTGCTCGTACTCGGAGTATTCGGGTATGAACACTCTCGATACTGCTTGTACTCGGAGTATTTCGGGGTCCCATACTGCGGTCACTCCTTGTACTCCGAGTAATTGGGACTTCCGTACTGCTCATACTCCAAGTACTCTGAGTATTCAGGCTGCCAGTACTCTAATACGTCAAGTACTCGGAGTACGAAATGTACTTACTCGAAGTGTGAAGTACGTTAGGAGCATCTTTGCATCATTTTAAAGACTCGGCCGTCATTCCTCCCAGGTTCTGGGAGCATGTGGCTGGCGTTTATAGCATTTCAAAATTCACAGATGCTCCCATTACTTGGAAGTATAATTACAGTATTTTAGAGAAAAAATACTTCAGGTACTTTGTGTACTCGCAGTATTTCGGTGTTCAATACTCTCGATACTCGGAGTACTCCGAGTGATTTAGATGTTTTTACTCCGAGTACTGCTTGTACTCGAGTATAAGTACTGCTCATACTCCCAGTACTCGGAGTATTTGGGCCTTCAGTACTGCTCATACTCCAAGTACTCCGAGTATTTAGGCCACCAGTACTCTAATACTCTCAGTACTCGGAGTACGAAAAATACTCGATACTCCGAGTAGAGCATCTGTGTAATGTTGTTATAATTGATCCACCGCGTTTCCAGAAATCTGGGGGAATTGACGGTGCCTACTTCGTAAAAATATAAAAAAATAGCACCGTCATTCGATTCGCCGTGCGGTTTGGTCTTTGTTATGGTGCTTTTGCCATTGTTTATTCTCCATTGATAATGTTGTTATGCTTGATCCACCGCAATTCCAGAAACCGTCGGGAATTGACCCGAAGAAGGCTCTGTTTTTTGGGTTCACTGTAGGTTCTGATGACTACATACCCCCCCCCCCCCCCCTGTTAGAATGTAAGATAGACGAACTAAACAAATTGAAGCACGCATCATATCTCAAATAAGCTGTGTACTTCTCCGTATGCCTACTTTCCTATATGATGTAAAATATCAAACAGAGTTCGCATTTTCACTGTTCTCGTCCCTATTGTACCTACTGATAATCAGAGGTACGTTCGTGTCGTCTACTTTTGAAAGCTTGCTAGTCAAGCTTTCATATATTCTCGTGGAGTTGTGAAAGTCGTACGTCGACTTTCCCCCCCTTACCCAGGCTTGAATGAGAAAACTGTTTTTTTTCCCATCAGCGTAAAAAGGAAGGTCCTTTTTGCTGTCAAGGTGCTGGAGTGATACCAGGAAGTCTACCGTTTCCCATCAGCGTAAAAAGAGGTAGACTTCCTGGTATCACTCCAGCACCTTGACAGCAAAAAGGACCTTTCTTTTTACGCTGATAGGGAAAAATTCAGTTTTCTCATTCAAGCCTGGGTAAGGGGTGGAAAGTCGACGTACGACTTTCACAACTCCACGAGAATCTATAAAAGCTTGACTAGTAAGCTTTCAAAAGTAGACGACACGAACGTACCTCTGATCATCAGTAGGTACGATAGGGACGAGAACAGTGAAAATGCGAACTCTGTTTGATATTTTACATTAAATAGGAAAGTCGGCATACGGAGAAGTACATAGCTTATTTTAGATATGATGCGTGCTTTAAATTGTTTTTTTGTTTGGTAGTTCTATATATATATTTCTATTTTGGGACATCATTTCACACATTGCCGCTGACAAAGTTTCAGGACTGAATGTGTTTGTGCATTGGTTGCATTAGGGACTTACATATACGTTGCGGCTGACAATGCTCAGGTCTGAACATACAAGTCCGAACGATTCTTGAAAAACACTTTTTTTGTTTTTTAGGTACGAATCGAGGGGGGATGTTAGAATGCAAGATAGACGAACTGTCTATTGTTCTGATCTTGACAGATCTACGATAATATGCGGTAAGATTACCAGTCGGGGAAACAATATTAGTACTCATAGTATATCGTATCATACGGTACTGGTACATGGAGTATTGAGGGTACTGACACATGACATATCATGGGGGTCATGTAGTCATGTAGAATAAGTTGTGACCAACTTATTAGGGTGATCGCACCATGCGGCCACACAAGTGTTGTGAGCCCCACCGAGCTCACTCTCCCAACACACCACTGCTCTCTAGAGCAAGGGCAAATAAGTGCCACCTTTCAAACCATCTCTTTCTTTTCTGTTCTATTGAACAACAGTGAACCTCACGGTCACTAGGTGCGATCAGCCACCTGTGTGTTTCTCCAAGAGAGGTCCACACGAGTTTCTCCGCGAGAGATTTGCATCATTATTTTTCTGTCACCCCCCCCCGGAATAAATGGTAATAAGTGCACAGATCCCGGGGCGTATTTCGGAGCGTACCAAAATTATAAAAAAAAAGTACGGTTGACATGCAGATCCCACCCGATGGGTAAACTTGATTTATAATCACACCCTGGACAATTCCTATTTCAATAGTCTATTGTGTCTATAATTATTTTTTGGTGTATTCTATTAATTGGAATTGCCCAACCAAACGAGTTTGATTGAAGTATATTCATTTGAATTGTCCGGGTAATTAATTTTGGATGCTGCCTCCAAATTAGAATTGTCCACACACTTGATTTTGGGTGCTGTCAATTAATTGGAATTACCTGCACAATTATTTGGACCATTCCTATTACAATAGTCTAATGTGGCTACAACTGATTTCGGACGCTGTCTATTAATTGGCTTTGCCCAACCAAATGATTTCGATTGAAGGATACTAATTGAAATTGTCCGGGCAACTGATTTTGGGCGCTGCCTACTAATTGGAAATGTGCCTACAATTGATTTCGGGTGCTGGCTATTAATGGAATTGCCGAGACACTTGATTTCAAATGCTATCTATTAAATGCAATTGTCCAACTACATTATTTTGAGTGATTTCTATTAATTGGAATTGCCCAGTCAAATTATTTCGAGTGAGATCTATCAGTCGGATTTGTATAGCCAATTTGTTTCGAGTGTTTTCTACCAATTAAAACTGTCCAACCAAATGATTTCAAGTACGGTCTATTAATTGTAATTGTTGAGGTCAGAAAAAAAAGATCGAACACTAACAATGTGAAGCTCAGGACAAAACCTATTGACCCAATCAACGATTTAATTCGGAAAGTCAGCACAGAAACCTATTGACCAAACCACTCCTATTGATAGGCAAGACCTGAAACTAATTGTTGAAACAATTTCTATTGGAAGGTCAGGGCAGAAACCTATTGATCCGACCATTCCTATTAATAGAAAGGAACAGAAAGGCATTATTGAAATAATTCCAATTGGAAGGTGAGAGCAGAAACGGTGTGATTGAACCATTCCAATTGTGAGACAAGACCAGAAAAGAATTGCTGAAACAATGTCTATTGGAAGGCCAGGACACAAACCTATTGGCCGAACCATTCCTATTAATAGATGCACTACGAAAGCAGTATCTCGACCAATTCCCTCTAAATGGACTTCCGGAAGATCTACTGTAAAAGCAATAGTCCATTGTGGGTAGGTCCCATATCCTATTGAAAACGTAATAGAGTATTGGAGTCTCCGGGGCGAAAAAGTTGCAGGAGACAATTCCAGTTAATTACCAGAGCTCTAAAACAATTGCCTAAGCAATTCCAATTACTTTAGTAGGCGGACTACAATATGTTGCTGTCTTTTGCAATTCCAATTGCAGCAATATGGTAAGAATCAATTGCCCGCCTCATTTCATTTAATAGACTTTTCGGTGGGTCTATTGTAGGCGCAATAGTCTATTGCGGTGCCTATTGTCCAAGGCTTAAGCAGAAAGGGAATGTAAAAACATTTTCCGAGGCATTAATCGGCCGCCAAACATTTTGTCCGAGATATTAAATTTAATGGGCATCCTCCGAAATATGTTGTCTGGTCGATTCCAATCGATAGACTGCTTCATTAATCAGTTGGTCCGGCAATTCCAATCGCTAGACAGCCTCACGAATGGTTTGCCTTTGCAACTTTAAGAAATAGCTTCCTCATGCATACATTGATGTGTCAAATTCCAATTGCAGCGTCCGGAATCAATTGACCGGTAACATAATATTGTCTATTAAATGGAAATGCCTGATCGTCTGGACAATTTGTTTCGAAGCCTGCCAAATAAATGAAATTGCCAGGACAATTATTTAGAAAAATTCATTTTAAATGGAATTGCCCGCGCAATTAATTTAGAAGGATGTCAATTAAATGGAATTGCCAGCACAATTGGTTGAGAAGGATCTATTAAATGGAATTGCCAGGACAATTGATTTAGAAGGATGCCAGTTAAATGGAATTGCCAGCACAATTTATTTGGGAGGATGTCAATTAAATAAAATTTCCAGCACAATTTATTTGGGAGGGTCAATTGAATGGAATTGCCAGCACAATTTATTTAGAGGGGTGTCAATTAAATATAATTGCCAGCACAATTTATTTAGGAGAATATTAATTAAATGGAATTGCCAGCACCATTGGCACCGAAAATATTCTGCAATTGTCCATTAGCGTTACAATAGAATGGGATATTACATTTCAATAGACTATGGGTTCACCAATGGGATTTCATTGGTAACTGTTAATAGCGATTACTTCAACCATTGATGTAGATGGGTGTATATTAGCATAAATTTGGTGGACGATAGGGCCTGGTGGGTGTCTGTTAATAGAAACTGTCTGTGCCATAGAGCTCGATGCGTTCCAATTAACTGGAATTGGTGACCACAATCGCCAGACAATTGTAATAGGAAACTATTAGTAAATAATTAGACCATTGTCTATTGTCCAGGGTGTGGATCTGTCGCTACAGTAGGAACTTGCGCAGCAGGATATGTAAATAGCTGTCGTCAACTCAAAAACAGGTGGTAGTTATCTCTTAAAACTCATCAGGTCTTATCTTTTACTTCCGACCATACTAACTCCAAGTAATTTTCTTCCTCGTGATGAAGCCGATTAACCTGGTCTTATCTCTACTATATAAGGCGTTACACCGGATGGGCTTAGAATGGGGTACATCACCATAGATCGTGCAAACTTTTAAAGTCAGGGATATATTTAACCCTGGAAGGAACTAGATCATGAACTGAGGAACTGATTGATCTGTCTTGTGTCTGAAATATACTGGTTTTAGTGCGGATTTACGCGCACTGCTAAAATACCATGGTACAGAGTACAGTGTCGTACATATCAGATGGTACGTATGGTACGTGCGTTCAATGTGCCTACTGCCGGTCGCCTCGGTGGTCTGACAGGTAACCACGAAGCCTGTTAGATTGGAGGTCGCGGGTTCGAATCTCCGTATGAAGATTTCTATCCTTAAATAACACCAATTGTCGAGAGCGCATATTGTAGCGTGGGTAAGCACAATTCGACGAGAGGTGACGAGGGAAGAAAGTGCTGAAACCTTCTCGCGATAAAAATGCAAGGCAAACACCGTAGTGGGGGAGGAGGGAACGGGGCCTACGTTGTGACCCCGGATCTGAGTTACGACTAAAATAGGAAGGAGAGAGAAAGGAAGGGCGAAGATAAAAAATGGGATGGGAAAAATAAAATAAAATAAATCCTGCTGCGTATTATAGTAGTACTCGAAATATTTCGGATTCTGAACGTACTGCGGATACTGCCTGAACTCCGAGTATTTTCGGAGTTCAATACTGCGGGTACATCACTGCAGATGGTGCAAACTTTGTAAATCAGGGATATTATCTGCCCTAGAAGATCTAGAGCACGAGCTGAGGAACTGATTGATCTGTCCTGTGTCTGCAATACACTGGTTTTTGATGACGCACCTAGATGGTGGGTCAATAGATCCGTTGTGTGCTTCGGAGCTTACGATTTTGTTTTTAAAACGGTGTCATATACACGTACAGACCCGGTCGCCCGGGTGGTCTAGCAGTTAACCACGAATAATGCTTTCAAGTAGGGTTGAAATCAGGGGTTCGAGTCTCCGCATGGAGATTGTTTATTCCAAATGACACCAACGAACTGCTGTTCGAGATCGCCTATTTATAGCGTGGGTAGGCACAATTTTAGGAGAGTCGACGTAGGGAAGAAAGTGCTGAAATCTTCTCGCGATAAACAATGCAAGGCACGAGAGGAAGACGCTATTCATGTTGATCCCCGGCTGAGTGACGACTGATTGGTCGGGTGGGCTAATGTAGTAATAGGACCTACGGTACACACTAAAACGACTATGCATTCAACTCTGTTTTTACTAACAATATTTGGTCATATTTACTACCACTCTGTACCTAAATACAAGCACATTTTGTACTTTAGTATTCAATCAAACGGTGCTTATTTTTCGGGACATTGTATTACGGTCCTCCGTAGTAAGAGGGAGAGAGGAAAAAAGGGCGAAGATAATAAATGGGACGGAAAAAAAGAGAGAGAGACCACCTCCCCCCCCCCCCCGCGTAAACATGCTCTATATTTGTCGTGCAGTAGGGGAGGAGGGAGAGGAGCTTACTGTGTGACCCCGGATCTGAGTTACGACTAGGGAGGGAGAAAGACGGAAGTGCGAAGGTAATAAATGGGATGGAAAAAATATATGTATATCAGGGATAGTATCTGCTCTGGAAGATCTACAGAAGATCATGAGCTGAGGAGCTGAGGGACCTGTCCTATGTCTAAAATATACTGGTTTGATGACAACCCAAGATAGTGGATGGACATATCCGTCACGTACTTCGGAGCGTACGAAACAGATCCGTGACGTACTGAGGGGGGGGAGTGGGGCAGCAGAAAAGAAGGCACAAATTCCTGGCTTGGCTGGCCAAACCAGCGACTACCTTACGTCTGCCCGTGCTCGTCACAGGACCTCGTGCTTGCTCGTGCCCGACGCGGAAATGCTGACCTGCGCGCGATGCCTTCTCCAAAGGACTGCGTGCAGGGCCCTCCATCCCAAAAAACAAACTTGCTTTATCCCAGTTCCCGATACAGACATGCCTCATTCTCTCTACCAATAAACCCTTCTTTGTCCGTGACTTCGTTTGAGAAGGCCGTTACTCCGTTTACGGACAAAACTACCCTTTGATGACACACCTGGATGGTGGATGGACAGACAGGTCCGTGACGTATATACTTCGGAGCGTACGAAAAAATATTATAAAAACAAAGCGGTGTCCTATATATATAAGTACGCGCGATCGGAGTATTACACTCAGCTAGCAAAGATGAGCTTCGGCGAAATCCTCGAGCTCACAGCTGTTGTTTTTTTTAATTTTTTTAAATATATATCATACGTGCAGGCTCCACGCGGTAAACATTTACCTATGAAGATCGTGCTGAACTATTTATCAGGGACCCTATCTTCCCCGAAATATCTAGATCGTTAAGTGAGGAACTGATTGATCTGTGCGGCACCTTAACCCCTTGATAACTGGTCCCACGTATTTGGGGACAAACCACTTGGAATTAGTGTGGGATTTTGTTTTTCAGGTCTGAATGGGTGAAACCGTTCTGTGTAATGTTTCGCTTATAAACGATCTGGGTGGACAGATTCGTGGGGGACTTTGGAACGTACGAAAATGTTAATAAAGCAGACGGTGTCATACAGACACCACCCGGTAAGCATATGTGCTGGTGTGGTTTACGGTCCTACGAGAGGGCGGGACTACCCGCCGCGTGCGCCTGCCAGGCTGCTGTATAGATGTACGCAAGTACTGCTGTGGTATATACTGGCGCATCCGACCATATTAGGCCGCCAAGGTATTTCCCTTGATGAGGCAGGATATACTGTAGGTAGACCTACTTACAGATCGTGCCGAAAATGCAAGTCGAGAGATCTAAAAGTCGGGGGATCTACGTAAACTACCCCGGAAAATGTCTAGAACGCGACCTGAGGAACTGAGGAACTGATTTATCTATCCGGTGACTGAGAAGTATGATGGCACAGATATTAAGGGGGCAACACAGCAATCATAAACAAATATAGTAAGAAGTAGGTAGCACACTTCACAGCAGCAGCTGGCATTGTTTGGTTTATCGTGCTTGTGGAAATACCAAGTGGATACCGCACGGAACGGTGCTGGCAGACTGGTAGAACACGCGAACAGACAGGGCTGTTGTTTACAAGTGGACAGCGGTCGCTCGCTGGACCAGATAATTCGTGATTTCTCCCGCCTACCCACCCTTTTTCTTTCGATGGTGAGGGGATGGAGACATTATGAGGATGTAGGTACTATTATTCTCGTATATCTGAGGGTATATGTACTAATTTCTTTTTTTTTTTTCAGTGGCATGCGAGGGTTTATACATGGTATATTTTTTTCTTGGAGGAGTCAATGGTGTGGACCATTCGGTGTCTCAGTTGTCCGAGAATTCGCACAGTAGAACCCAGACAGTGAGGGAGGGGATGTGTTTATGAGAAAGACATGTGGGGATGAGGCAGAGTTGGATACTGCGGTAGACATGTCAGCCAGCTGCTCTCCCTCCCAAGCCACAGAAAATGATAATATACAACGCAATTCGAAAGATATATACAACAAACAAATATGTTGTGTAAACACGGGGCAATACATGATTTTTTGGTCCATTGGGGGTTCAAATAACTATGCCCCCCCCCCCCCCCGTATTAGGGCCCATATTAACGAAGACAGCAAAAAAAAATAATTTGGAAAATAACATCCTATTTGGATGTGATTTTGCAAAACAAACTGGTTTGCGTCCTATGGGGATAGTGAATTGCTTGTTCAAATATTTCTAAATCGAAAAAAAGCAGCACGCCTCACAACGCCCGGTGAACAAATCCGACGAGAGTAAGACGAGAGCGAAGGCATGCGTCGGCGCGTGCGCGCCGACGCAAGCATACTCTTGCTTTTGACCGCCCAGGCTAGGAAGCTATCTCTCTCAGGGTCTCCTGGGTGGGCGTAGGGATCCCTGAAACGCCACGGGCGAGACAGGGACGGCGACGGTGCTATCAAAGTCTTGAGCGTATCCTGCTGTTTTTGCGTCGATCACTCGGTTTTTGGTCGGGTTGGCACATCGAGCTGGTTGAAAAGTTGGGATTGCGACCGCCATGATTGGTTTTGAGGCGCCACCGCCGGGGTACGACGTGTTATGGTCTGTAGGCGTGGGCGCGGCTGTTGTCCCGGTGGCCTCGCGTCGTGGTTCACGCGTTGTCGCCTCGGTCGTGGTCATCGATGCGATCAAGAAACCGCCAGGTTGTAGCGGAGGCGTTCGTGGACATGCCGGTCCAAGTCGGCCCAACTCCCAAATTTGATTTGAATTCTACCCAGGAAAAGGTCCTGGGACCTTGTTGTTTTTGTCGTCCAATTGAAAACGAATAGTCCCCAAAATCCTACTCTTTGGTGGTGGTGTGGGTTCTGACCAATGAAAAGCGAATTTGATTTTTTGTTTTCCAAATTGTTTTTTTTTTTGTATTCGTTAATATGGGCCCTTAGCAATGTCTGCCTGGCCGGTGAAAACCCGACATGCTCCGTCCCGACATTGTAGGGATGCGAGGGTCTATGGTCATACGACTACGATCATGCATGAAAATGACGTACACCCCCCGTATTTCATGGTGGATGGGCAGGTCCGTGGCGTATTTCGGAGCGTACGAGCTGATGAAGGACGTCTTTGCTCGCCCGGATGGGACGGTGTCCAGCATGGGGATTCTGTCTGCGGGAGGGTTTGCAGGTGAGAAGAAGCCTTGTTGGTGGTGTTGGCGTTGGTATTAGTGATGGGGGTGCTGTTGGAGTTGGTAGTAGTGTTGGTGGTGTTGGTGTTGGTAGTGGTGTTGGTGTTGGTGGTGGTGGCCGTGGTGTTGGTGTTGGTGTTGGTGGTGTTGTCGCTGGTAGTGACTGGGTGATGGGACTGTGTCCAGTATTATAATTCTGTCTACAGGAGGATTTACAGGTGGGAAGGAAGCCTTGTTGGTGGTGTTGGCGTTGGTGATAGTGTTGGCGGTGCTGTTGGTGTTGGTGGTAGTGTTGGCGTTGGTGTTCGCGTTGGCGGGGGTGTTGGTGTTGGTGGTACTGGTGCTGTTGATGGCAGTAATTGGGTGATGGGAGAGTGGCAAGCATGGGAATTCGGCCTCCGGGAGGGTTTGCAGGTGATAATGAAGCCTTGTTGGTGGTGTTGGTGTTGGCGTTGGTATTGGTGTTGGTGGTTGGGTGATGGGACGGCGTCAAGCATGGAAATTGTGTGTGCAAGCGAAACGGAAGCCTTGTTGGTGGTGTTGGTGTTTTTATTATTTGTGTTGGTGTTGGTGATGGTGGCGGTTGGGTGAGTGGGTGGGTGGATGGGTATGCAGTATTGGTGGCGATGGTGGTGGTGGTATTGGTATTGGTATTGGTTTTGTTATTGTTGTGGTAGATAGTCGACGAGGGAAGAAAGGCGATGAAAATGCAAGGCAAGAACCGTAGTGGGGGAGGAGGAAGAAGAGCCCACTTTGTGACCCCGGATCTGAGTTACGCCTATTATGAGGAAGAAAGAAAAAAAGGGCAAATATAATAAATGGGAGGGAATCAAAAATAATAGCTGGTGTTGTTGATTTTGTTGTTGGTTCTGATGGCATTGGCGGTGGGGGCGTTCCTGAGTGGTGGTGGTGATAGTTGTTTGGTTGTTAGGTGGTGTGATTGGTGTTGTTTGTGTCGGCGTTGGTGTTGGTGTTGTTCTCGTTGTGGTTGCTGGTGGCGGTTGTGGTGTTGTTCTGTTGTTGTTGGTGATGTTGTTGCGAGCGGTGGTTGGAATGATTTTGATGTTGATGATGTTGGAGGTGGTAGGTGGTGGTGGTGGTTGGTGGTGGTGGTGGTAGGTGGTGGTGGTGGTAGGTGGTGGTGGTGGTGGTGGTGTCGGCGGGACCGGTCGCGGGCGAGAAGGTAGGCTTGTTGTTGTTGATGATGGTGTTGGTGTCGGTGATGGTAGTATTAGGAAGGGCGCTTTTCTTAGTTGGTTGGTACCAGGTATGTTGGTTGGTGATGTTGGTGTTGGTGGTGATGGTGTTGGTGCTGGTGGTGGTGTTGATGAAATTTCGTGGTGTTGGTGTTGGTGGTGTTGGTGCTGGTGTTGATGAAATTTGGTGGTGTTGGTGATGGTGTTAATGTTGTTGTTGTTGTTGTTGTTGTTGTTGTTGTTGTTGTTGTTGTTGTTGTTGTTGTTGTTGTTGTTGTTGTTGTTGGTACTGTTGCTTTTGTTTTGTTTTAGTTGTTTGTGTTGTTTCTGTTGCTGCTGGTGTTTTGCATGGTGCTGGTGCTGCTCCACTGTCGCCGTCGTCGTCCTCGTGTCGTTGTTGCTTTCGTTTTCACCTATATTTATGTTCCCTCCGCTGTTTTTTTGTTTTTTTTTTCATTCCGCAAACTAAAACTGCAGCACTTTGACTTATTACAAGCGACGGCTAACCTTTTTCTTCATGCGGAGCTCGGACGATGATACCGTGAAGGTTGTGAGCAAGCCTCTCGGTGGTCGAGTTGCAGCGTCAAAGGCGGCGGCAGGCTTCGTGACCTGCAGACAGTCGAACTGTGTTCTTTACTAAAGACACGGCTGGGGTTAGCTGTACACTGCAAGTTGTATCTATCATAAATCATACATGTATCTACAGTATACTGCACATCAGTAGTGCCAAAAAATGGCAACATACCCCATTAGATGTCGCCGAGGCATAATCGGTGTGGGCCCGCCCGGTAGTGTGGGCTACCACGGAGGATGGTTATTATTATAGGAATCGAGAAATACCATTTTTGATTGTGTTTTCAATGTGTTGTTTACTTGATTTTATTTAGTATACCCCCCCCCCCCCTGCAGCTCACCCTCCATACGACCCGCCCAATACCTCACGGCGCTTAGCGCTTGGTGCAAGCAATGTCTGCCTGGTTGACGAAAATCTAACGCGCTCCGTCCCGGCATTGTAGGGATGCGAGGGTCTATGGTCATACGACTACGGCCATGCACGACATGAGTACCCCCCCCCTGGTTGGTACTGCGACTACGGCCATGCATAAAAATGAAGTACACCCTCCCCTGGTTGGTAAAAACCCAACGTCCTCCGTCCCGGCATTGTAGGGATGCGAGGGTCTATGGTCTTACAACTACGGCCGTGCACAACATGAGTACCCCCCTCCCCCCTCCTGTCTGGGCTCTCGAGAAGAGAGGAGCATGGCGTTCGAAAACATATATTGAAACTTGCTCCCCTGCGTGCACCCCCTCCGTGCCCAAACGCCTGCTGGTTTGGGGTTTCCTATCGTACAGGGATTGCGATGTGGACGGTGGCTATCCCCCCCGACGTTATCAAGTCGCGCTGGCAGACGGCACCGGAGGGCACCTACACGGGGATAGTGGACGTTGCACGGTGAGTGTCGCGGTTCTGATTGGCCGAGCGCATTTGGCTGCACCTAACTAGGACCGGGGACCTTAGGGTAAATACCACCTACGGTACACACAATAACCTGCATCTTTAATTATTTTTACTAACAAAACTTGGTCCTATTCACTATGGTTCCCCGATAATAGTTCGGGGGGGGGCGCATATTTTCCTTTGTTGCCTACCACTACGGTAGGTCGCGATCTGATTGGCCGAGCGACTTGACTGCCTGCTGTTACGGGGGGCCACAGTAAACACTAGTAAATAGGTCCGAATTTTGTTAGTAAAAATGGGGAAATATATAGGCATTTGAATGTACCGTAGGTCCTATTTACTATGGCCCCTCGTAACAGTTTCGAACCCACGATTAGGGGGTACGATAACGTTTTGGCAAAAACAAATATTTCCGACCGACCAGAGGCTCTTTAACCCACCCTTCCAGAACTGCAAAATGTATCCCCACAATAATTCCCAAGAATTTTGTCCCCAACATCGTGGGACCGGTTCTTAAGGGTTATAACCCACTTTCGTCAGAAATGCCATTAGTATTTTCCAAATATTATTCGCGACATATGTATCCTAGGCTTTTTAGAATACACTGAGAAGCGCGTCGTCAGCTGTGAATTCTCCCGACCGGTGCATATTCAGCTTTGCTACGTAGCTACGTGGTATAGTTCCATTTTATTGTTTTGTATTGTCCTCGCGATTGACTATATATATACTGGCCGGTCACTCCCCTGGGTGCTACCAGGGTCGACGAAATTATGTTTTACTTATAGGTACGATTTTGGGATTTGGTGATTGTTTATCGGGTCGCATGTTTAGCCTTTTCTCTACAACATCGGTTTCTGGGTGAAGCATGACATGGAAGCTCCTCAAGTGTGGGCCACCATAAAAAGTTGGTGCTATAACACGTCGTACTGCTGTGCCCCTATACTGTGTACCCCTAAAAACGTTTTTTTTTGTATGTCCACGTAAGTTTTTGCACACGACATTTGGAATGTACAGTAGTAGCGCCGGTCCCTCTATAGTGCCGGTATGCGCCTGCCAGCAACACCGGCACTATAACGGCAACCGGCACTACTCCGCACCGCTGACTGCTGCACTGGTCAATCTCATCTGTGCCAAGTGATTCCACGGGCACAATTCGACGAGAGTCGACGAGGGAAGAACGTGCTGAAATGTTCTCGCGATAAAAAAAGTGCAAGGCACGTACCGTAGAGGGGAGGGGGAAGAAGAGCCTACTCGTAGTGACCCTGGATCTGAGATACGACCAAAGAGGGAGATATAACAGAAGCGCGAAAATACTAAATGGGATGAATACAAAATATATAAACAAAATAAGAAACTGGCACTGTAGCGGGCAGCTAGCACTACTCAACTGGCACTATCGTATGATCTGTATGATCTAGCTCCTGTTTTCGGGTAGGAGCCGTATTATCTAAATGATCTACGTACGTACAGCAGTAGCACATGTTTCCTGGGTTGGCTCTGGGCTATGCAGATAGATAGATCCTGCACAACCTCTCACACCGGCAGGTGATGAACTACATGATCTAGATCATGCTCGATCTGTAGATAATCTAGATCATGATCTGTCTGTAGATGACCTAGATCATGATATACCCGTAGATGATCTAGGTCATGACATATCTGTAGATTATCTAGATCATGATATAGATATAGATAAAATGAGCATTGACCACTCAGGTGATCTTGGACCTGTTCGGCTCTGACTTCGCTTTAGACCGGACTCGCACTCGGGACCCGTTTTGAAGGCCTCGCGTTGGCTTTCTCGCCCGCTCTTCTCGAAGGTCGCCCCCCTCAGCCTCCGCCCGTGACTTTCCGCCCGCGCGCACTCTCGAGTCAAGCGCCGCCGCCGAGCGCAGCGACCTCCAAGTGCGTGGATCTTGAGGAGATATCTCGGCTCTACTGGCCGCTGAGGATGATATGCGTGGTGCTGTTCTGTATGTAATCTAGGTCGTGATCTGTCTGTAGATGATCTAGATCATGATATATCTGTAGATGATCGAGATCATAATCTATCCGTAGATGATCTAGATCATGATCTATCTGTAGATGGTCCAGATAATGATCTACATGTAGATGCTATAGTCAAGATCATGATCTATCTGTAGATGATCTAGATCACGATCTATCTGTAGATGATCTAGATCATGATCTATCTGTAGATGGTCTAGATCATGATCTATCTGTAGATTATCTGTGAAAGGACTAATCCCACGGTAGGTAAGATTTGCAGTTAGTATTGGCCTTCTGAGGCGATTTTTTCTGATTCTGATTGGTCGAGCTTCTCAAGGGAGTACCTATCGGTTGTATATACTGTAGTATGATACGATGCAAGAAAATAGTGATTTAGTCTTACAGATCTAGAGTTTAGTAGGTGGTAGCGAATACGACTCGTAGGAATGTTGGTCGGGTTTCGCGCGAAGAAATTTCTTCGAAGTTTATGTTTCGGGGTGAGACATTGGGCTCCTCATATACGAGAAGCTTAGACAATAAACCGCGACCCCTAGAAGGTGGCAGTGCTCCCCGGTATCATTTACGCGCACGACGAAAACGAAAAAATAAATAAACACCATACACACCTAAAAATGTCAAAATAAAATAAATAAAGCCGGTGCGGTGCGTGGGATTGATGGACGAAATCCCGACTAAACAGGTTATTTTTACAGGTTTGTTTGGTTGGTTCTAGTATACCCCCTCCATCCCTCACAAGCGGTCCTTAGCACGATGCAGCTAGCTCAGCCTCCATGCGACTCGGCCAACATCTCAGGGCGCTTCGCGCTTGGTGCTAGCAATGTCTTCCGGGTCGGCGACAACCCGACATGCTCCGTCCCGGCATTTTAGGGATGCGAGGGTCTATGGTCGTACGACTACGGCCATGCATGAATATGAAGTACCCCCCCCCCCCCTACGCGAAACGTTTCTATGTAATATATGGAAACCCCTCCCCCGAAAAATGTGCGGCCAACTGTTGGAGATGTCTAATGTAGGAGTGAGTAACACGGTGCTCCGTCTCGAAAGGAATGCGTGGTCGATGGTAAAATGACTAAGGCAAGCAACAAATGAGTACCCCCCCCCCCCCACCCCACCCGCCCCCCCCCCCCGCCCCCCGTCTCGAAAGATGTGCGTCGTCAATGACCAAAATACTAAGGCAAGCATCTAAATGAGTACACCCCCTCCCCTCCTCGCCCCCCATTTCCTTTCTGGTGGTGCAACTCCCACAATTTCAGAACTCTGGTGAAGAAAGAGGGCGTGGGGGCCCTTTACCGCGGCATCGCCCCAGCCATGCTCCGGGCGTTCCCAGCTAACGCGGCGTGCTTTTTCGGGGTGGACTTAGCCAAGTCTGTCTTGGGCAAGGCTGGACTGTAGGGACGGGGCCGCTGGGGGGAGGGACCCGATATGTGAGGATGGGGCCCCTAATGGGGGACCCAGTGTTTTGGACCTCGCAAAGTCGGTCTTGGGCACGGCTGGGATGTAGAGGGGGGGGTTGGGGCCCCCGGTGGGGCACCCGGTGGGGCACCCGGTGTTTTGTACCTAGCCAAGTCTGTTGTGGACACGACTACGGTGTAAGGATGGGCCCCCTGGGGTGGGACCCGACATGTGGAAATGGGGCCCCTGGTGGGGTACCCGGTGTTTTGGACCTAGCCAAATCGGTTTTTGGATCCGACTGGGTGTAGGGATGGGCGCCATGAGACGGGATCTGACATGCGAACCGGCGTTTTGGACCTAGCCAAGTCGGGTTCGGGCTCGACTGAGATGTAGGGGTGGGCCCCCGGGGGTGGGACCCGGCATGTGGGAATGGGGCCCCTGGTGGGGGACCCTTTTGTTTTTGGCCTACCCAAGTCGATGCCGGGCGCGACTGGGATGTAAGGATGCCCCACCCGGCATGTTGGAATGGGGCCCCTGGTGGGGGACCCGGTGTTTGGACCTAATCAAATCAGTTTTGGGCCCGACTGGGATGTAGGGATGGGCCGCATGGTGCGGGACCCGCCATATGCATTTGAGGCCCTTGGTGGGGGACCCGATTTTTTTGACCTGGCCAAGTCGAGTTTGGGCCCGATTGGGATGTCGGGATGGGCCCCCTGGGGTGGGACCCGGCATATGAGAATGGGGCCCCTGGTGGGGCCCCGGTTTTTTTTTCTAGCCAAGTCGGTTTTGGGCCCGACTGGGATTCAGGGATGGGCCCCCTGGGGTGGGATCTGATATGTGGGAATGGGGCCCCTGGTGGGGGACCCGGTGATGTGGACCTCGAGAAGTCGGTCTAGGTCTTGATTTGGCCAACGTGTGGATCTCTTCTGCACGCGACGGCGCTTATGATATGAACCCAATTGGGTGCTGAATATAGCGACCAACATAACGGTATCTTTTCTGTTATCAACCGTCAGTATCCACGAGATGCGCGAGCGGTGAGCAGTACTGGCAGTGCACGGGTCCAGGATTTTGTTGGGCCCGTGCCATTCCGTTCCGTCCGCCCCGTCCTTTGGAGTAGACTCATTTCAATGTTACTCGCGCACCAATTTGTGTATTAGCGCCTGGGTCACGTACACAGTAACCGTTGCTGTCGGGTGAAACCGACGGGCGGGTAGTCAGGGTCCACATTACTGTTTTTTGTTTTTCGTTTCTTGAAACGACACTAAGAAGAATATGCCAAAATATATCAGTACGTAGCCTTTTGTCGGTAGCGCGATGCCGACGGGCGGGAAGAGGTAGTGCGATACCGACGGGCTGACGGGCGGACAGTTGTGGAGGAGTTGAATGCTGGCCGTTTCTTAGGCTAATTTCATGCAGTGTACCCCTATTATGCCCTGCTACGATAGAGGTAGCACTTTTTGGCTGAAAATTGTTCTGAAGGATCGGGCTCCTTAACCCAAAATCGTCGTACTTTGACCCTTGCGGTGCAATATTGTTCATTGTATGCTTAGGCGATGGGATGGTTCATCGGGTAGCAACTTTATTAACAACCAAAACCAGTTTTTGGTGAGGTATAGCGCTCCTCACGGACCACCCTCGGAAACAACCATGGTGCACCGCTTACCGTAGCACGCGTCCTGTCCGAAATGTTGCGCGCAGCGACATCAGCAGAGCGCTTATTGTCAAGAGGGTTGAAACGCGCGTAGCCTGGTTTTTGTTGTTGCCTCTGAATGGGACCGAGAAGGGGGCGGCAATCGCCGTAGGTAACCGTTCGTCGGTAAGTCAATACCGATCGGTGGGCGGGCGAGCGGGTGGGCGGGCGGGCGCGCGGGCGGGCGGGCGGGGTGCAGCAGTTGAAAGGGTTACAGCCTATACGAAGCACGTGGTACCAAGGCGGGTTGTTTTTGGTTTTGGCGGCGAATTGAGACGTGTAAAAAGACGCCGAATTACTTTAAATGTCCCGCCGGCATATAGTGCGGTACCGACGGGCGGGTAGTTAAGCAATGGTCGGAATTCATTTATTTTTTGCCAAATTGCTTTAAATGCCTCGCCGGCATATAGTGCGATACGGACGGGCGGGCAATTATAAATGGTCGGAATTCACTTGTTTTGTTTGCCGAATTACTTTAAATGCCCCGACGGCATATAGTGTGATACCGACGGGCGGGCAGTTAGAAATTGTCGAAATTTCTGTTTTAGTTTATGCCCCGAAACAGCCCTGTGAAGAGGGCGGCAATCGCCGTTACTTTCCGAAGGTAGTCCAATATACCGACGGGCGAGCGGGCGTGCAGTTACGAAGGAGTTGGTATAGCCCCCCGAAATGCACGTGCAGCAGCAGCAGTAACACGATTCTTGCCAAGGGGTCAAATAGCACCTATATACTGTTTTTTTTTTGCTTCAAAACGTCACTGGGGAGAGGGCGGCAATCGCCATCATGTCTCCGTCGGTAAATCTTTACCGACGGGCGGGCGAACGGGCGGGCGGGTAGGCCTCAGAGCGTGGGTAAAACAGTCGAGAGGGTTACAACATACTTTTGTTTTTTTTTTGGCCAACATCACCACTGCGTGCAGATACAACTACAGCTGCACTCTCCTCCCGGTCGGTACTCGTATTCCAAGCACGTTTAGGAAGAGGGCGCTAGTTTTCCTATGCCACCATCGGTAGTTAAATACCGACGGGCGGGCGGACGGGCGGGCTACCGACCGTGCGCGTGACTGGGGCTCTCCCCCCCTTGCTCCGTCCCGGCATTGTAGGAATGCGAGAGTCTATGGTCATACGACTACGGCCATGCATGAAACTGAAGTACACCCGCCCCCCGGCTGCTCCGTCTCCAAAGGGATGCGTGGTCAATGGTCAAATGACTAAGGCAAGCAACAAGAGTAGCCCCCCCCCCCCCCCCCGATCTGTGATGTCGATCGGAGCTCTACCCTGACAAATATGATGAGTGTTGCATGGTGAGTGGATGCACTGGATCCCGCCCATTTCGAGTTCCCATTGGAACGTGAGCGAAATACGGAACTTTCTAAAAATCGCGTTCAAATGTTGGAATCCACGCAATGTGTGGAATACCCTATACACCTGGTATACGTTCTATGTACTGTGCGGGTTTTTTGTGTAATCGTTTACGTTCCGGAAGGTGCTTGTTACGTACTTCGTTACGTGAAAAAAATGTCTTTCTTCGGGATTTTGCCTTAGGCGTACGTTTCTGTGGTGTTTTCTCTGCGTCTTGTTTACGTTCTCCAAGAGGTGTTTTTACTGTACACGGTCTGCAATTTCGCTCGCGTTCTCCCATAGACACCCGAAATGAGGAGGTTCCGCCTACAGTGGGTACCTGGTATATAATACCCGTTTGTTTCGGGATTGCCGGATGCCTTACTTTTTTCCTAAGATTCAGAGCGCGACAACACACCCAGAACGGGAGATTTACGCACCAAACTCAGTCCGAAAAAGACCACTCTCGATTTTGAGGGCCCTTTTTGTTTGCGCAATTTTTGAATCCAGTTTTTGGAAGTTGACTTTTTGTTTTGGGATCGGGGGAAGGGATCGGGGGAAGAAAAGAAGAAAAACACAACGACCTAATCCGACGGCAATTTAGTTTTCTCAAACAGCATGCCAGGTAGCATTAAGTCATTTTATTGTTTGCTTTTCGAAGGACACCATGGTGTTGGGCGGCGGGCTGGCGGGCAACGCAGGCGGGGCTAGTTCGTAGGAACAGTTGGGTTGGATATTTGGTTTGCAGCGGTGGACCGTGCACTCTCTCTCTCTCGTGTTTTATAGCGATACGCTACGTACTGAATTTGGAGTTTATGTTGGATGTTGTCTGCAGCGAACTGCACTCACTCACGGTTTGCGGATACACTACTTACTTCTACCCGGGATCGTTAAGGTCGAATATTTGTTTCCAGCGCAATTCGACGCGAGTCGACGAGGAGAGAAGAAAGGGGGCCGAAGTCTTCTCACGATAAAAATGCAAGAGGCACGAGTCGTAGTGGGGAAGAGGAAGACAATAGCCTACTGTGATGGCCCCGGATCTGAGTTACGACTTAGAAGTGAGAGATAAAAAGAAGGGCGAAGACAATAAAGGGTTGAAAATAAAATGTGAGCTTCTCCCTCTTCGGGGAAACTCTAATGGTAATTCATATCGGGTGTCGTTTGCAGTGGTACTACATACTTGGTGATGGTTATAAAAGTACGTGGAAAAACAAGTGTATGTGTGGGGTGTGTACGCATTAGCCGCATGCCATGGATGGCCGTAGTCGTATGACCATAGACCCTCGCATCCCTACGATATGCCGGCACGAAGCACGTTGGGTTTTCACCGACCAGGCAGGCATTGCTATGTATTGCTTGCACCAAGCCCGAGGCGCCGTGAGGTGTTTGGTGAGTCGCATGAAGCATGGGCTGCACATCCTAACCAAAATCGTTTGTGCGGCCGACTTTTTCTTGCATATGTATGACAGCGCCAAATTCGTGGGTTTGTTATGGCCCAAGAATTCTGGATTAGTTTTTCACATGTAGACCCCTGGGTGGACTACCACCCTATCGTATAAAATGCACAATGAAACCCAGTATGATACGAACGGTCAAACTCCTAAGCTACACCGTTCCTGTCCCCCCTGTTACTTCTTAATGAAAACCCCCTCCACACATTTTTCTCATCAGGCTAACCCGCGACCCTGATTGGGCCCGCTCCATTGTTTTAGCGGGGGTATCTTACACTCACAGAACCCAACAATCATACCGACTTGTTGCAACCTTATTCCCCCCCTCTCTTGGGCGACAGGGTGGGCGGGTGGGAAAGTCGATCAATTGTAATGGGCACAATGTCGTCCGCTGAGCTACGAGCTCTCGCCGGTGCTACGTGCACCGACCGACTATGACCGGGGCAGCAGGTCTCGAGGCTACAACGCTCTGACCGTCTCATCTGCTGACCTCCCGGCTCCTCGCATCCCCGTTTTTTCGAATTCCGAAACGCCTCCACAAACTACACATCCCTTCGGGAGGTTACATTTTGTTATGGCTCAAGAATTCTGGATTAGTTTTTCACATGTAGACCCCTGGGTGGACTACCACCCTATCGTATAAAATGCAAAATGAAACCCAATATGATACGAACGGTCAACTCCTAAGCTACACCGTTCTTGTCCCCCCTGCTACTTCTTTACGAAAACCCCCTCCACACATTTTTCTCATCAGGCTAACCCGCGACCCTGATTGGGCCCGCTCCATTTTTTCAGCGGGGCTATCTTACACTCACACCATAAGACCAACCTGATACAACCCTCATTATTCTACGCGTTTTTTGCGAGGGCAGTGGAGGCCACTTCCGCTCTCTCCCCTGCCTCCCTCACATACGTCATGAACGCCCGAGACTTCCATCTTCCTGCACGTTGAATTTGCAACTCCGAAAGGCCCTGCGCAGCTAACTGGGTGCCCCTCCCGATTCTTCCCGAGTGCAGTGCGAACTGCGTGGGGTCTCTACCGCTGCTTCCTACCATCAACCTCAACGCCGCGACCGCTTCAGTCCTGGTGAACACTTTCCATCCTGACGACGTGCCCCTGATCGCCAGCGGCACCCCCCCCGGCAGCTGGGGGGTGCACGTTGAGCAGTTCCACCAGGGCCTCCAAGGCTCCCATGATCTCGCCCCCCGTCTCCCCCGCGTTTTCAAGCCGAGTGCGAGTAATGGTGCACCCTGCTTTCTTTTGGTCACTTTTCGACGCGACAAAATGTACCTGCACTGCTGAGGCAGTCGACCTATTCTCGAAGGGGACCTGTATTCCTTCGTGCAAGAAAGTGAGGCAGTTTCTCGTCAGGCAGAATTCGGGGTGAACCTGACCGTCTGCGTACGCCCACAACTCTGACGCTCTGCACAACAGGAAGTAGGACACTGCAAGTCCGAGCCACATCATATATCCCCCGTCTACGATGCCTGCAACCACTTATCTCCCTTGCGAGAGCATGGCCCACGTCAACGGCAGTCTGACCTTCCCTTTCTTGGTCGACATGCCGTGCGCCCTGTCTATTCCCTTACCGACCGCCAATATCATGCTATGCGACGTCGGCAGCTCGCATCCTGCGAACATCTTGTGAAAAAAACTGATGGCCGCTAAGTATCCTCTGACAGTCGACTGTTGGTTATTGTGCACGAAGCAACGAGCGGCTATGAATTCGAGCAGATCAGTAAGCGTTTGGTCAGTCGAGGGCACGCAACCATGGCCCTTTACCCTGCGCTTTTCTCTCTGTTACCCAGATGTTCCACTTCGCCAAGTAGTTCTTCTGAGCACTCTGCCCAATCGACCCCAGCGCAAGTATTTCCACCAAGCGGGCAATTTCATCTTGCGTTCCTCCCTTGTTTTCCCCTGTTCCTGTAGGGCCGTGAGAGTACCGCATACCTGCCTAACGTTGGTCGAGTGACATTACTTGGACAACACGACCCGGGCATCTTACCGAGCGACGACCATGCCTAATTTATGCAGAAAATTGGGCGGTAAAACAGACGTGCGGTACGCGGGCCGTATCTCGTGCGATGTTACAAGGGACGTGTATATCAGGCGCGTGGGTCAATCAGTTCCACGTCGTTCATTCATCTTGAGATTCCCCAAAATATCGTCATGCTTGGTTTGGATATTCTTTGACTGGAGTATCATATCGAAAATCCCCGATCCCCGCAAACCGATGTTTTGTTCTGACCATTCGTGGGAGTCTGTCAGCTCTCTGACCTTGTCTGCCAACACTTCCCGGGGCCAGCGTGAGATACCATCCGTTGGGGTGTTCTGCACGCCGGGAATATGTTTGGCCGTGGGGCTTCACCCCCCTGTGAGTTCGAGACGCCCGAGCATTCGCATGAGTAAGCACGCCCTTTTGTCCCTCGCCCCCCCACATCGGCCGATCCACGACACCGCGGCCATGTTATCACCCCGCATGAGTATGGGATCCCCTTCGGCATCGGGCCTGTCTCCTACGAGTTCGAGCATGACCCACGCCGTCATGACCATCCCCAGTAACTCTAAAATGTTGATCGTGATGGTACAGGTCTCCCCGAGGGCGGGTTTTCTTTTGAGTTCTGTGTTCAGTTCTCGCGGCAAATCGTACCGCCAAAATACCTTCTTCTCAACGCAGCAACCGCCAACAGCGTCCAGGCTTGCATCTGATAAGTAGTGTCTCTTGGCGGGTCGTTTCAATGCCGTGTAGCAGGGGGCGCTAAGCGACTCTCCGTCCGAAAGCAACTCGTTACCTATCGCCCACTTCCAGAAGAGGAGGTCAGCGTGAAACTCTCTCCCGAGTTAGACCGTACGGTTCTGGTTTTTGCTACCTGGCGAGTCGTGCAACCCCGTCAGGCGCAGCAGTCTCCACACGAAGTATCTGCCCGCCCGTACTACGTGCGTGAGGTTCCACAACTTCCCAGACATACTGAGGACCTCCCTAACCAACGCGTGCCTACGGTTTGGGGGCCACTGCTCGTGGAGCAACGCCTTCAACGCGTCGGCCTTTTCCTTTGGAAACGAGATTCTCATGTTGTGCGAGTTGATCGTGAATCCTAAGGCGTCGATCGTGGTGTCCCAATCAGTGCTCTTCTTGGGGGCTAGGATCGGCGTGGCCCCCTCCTCCTCCTGTCCGAACAACCGCACATGATCCGAGGCTAGCGAGGCCGACGCGATCAGCGCGGTCGTGTCGTCGCGCGAGTGTTGCACCTTGATCAGTAAGTAATCGTCTACGTACACTGTCGCGAAGAACGGGTCGCATATTTCTCCCCCGGTGTGAGCTCTGATTTTCGCGTCCGGGGGGATCGGTGTGGGTTGTCCCTCTTCCCACCGATCCACCACCTTCACGTGGGCCATCATTTCTTTTCCTTCGTCTAGGAGCTGAGTCGAATGGATCGTGGTGTTGCAGTGCGCGTGCTCGGCCGCCGCCGACATGACGCCCCAGAACCCCGGCGACCCAGACCACCCGAACGTTAAGCGAAAGTCAATCACTACCAACTCTTCTACTGTGTAGCAAACATTGTGAGCTTTGTCCGGATCTACCCGGACGTTGCGAAAAGCGTCGGAAACGTCGGCTTTGCTCATCAGTATTCTCTTTACCGGGAACTTTTCCCTGAGTGACACGAGTTCAGCGAGAAACTTCGGTAGCGCCAGAGCGCACAGACATGGAGGGACGGTATCCGGATCAGTGTCTTCGTTTAATCCCCCCTTCTTCTCTCTGCTCCGCTCGTCGAACGAAAAGTCGTTGATTATCCGGACCTTGTGTGTCACGACCGCCGCCAACGGGGCGACCCTAAGATTCGGAATTTCGTGAGCGGCTGACTTTGATATCACTAAACATTTCTGGCGTCTTACATCTTTCCCCGATTTTTTCCCAGACTGCTGGCAAGTGCTCGGTGACGCTGCGGTGATTTCCGTACCGTAATGCGCGCTCAAGATCAGCGCCCGACGCGGCCGCGCCCACTGGTACGCCACCCGTGACTATCGAGACTAACTCGTCGACTGCTCCGAAGCCTTTCAAGTCTCCGAAGTATCGCCGTATGTATGTGGGATCTACAGGCGGTGCTACCAGGGATCCTCCGACGGCTCGGGCGACGGCACCCACAACTCCTCGGGTTTTCTCGCATCATGGTTGTGCAAATGTGTGCCAGCTTGTATAGCAAATCTTTTCTCTCTTGTGCATCAAGGTCGTGTTTTCCAAGTTTCCGTGTTTCTGTGTGCCATTGTTGTACCATGCGTTCTGTTCTATTTCGACTGAGCGACACACCATAACGAAGCCGTAATCGTGCTGACTCGCTACTCTCCCACGGATCGACCGGAACACACGCGCTAGTATTAGGCTCATGCACAGACGGCTCAGCTATCCCGTCCCGTGCGTGCCCCTCTGTCTGATTTGCACTGTGCCTGTGCTCCCACCGTCTCGGTTGGGTTGGCGCCGCCCCCTGTTGGTGGGGGGGGCCCGACTGCATCTTCTGTACTGCTGTGGGGATTCTGTACTGAATGGGTGAACGGCCCTTCTGGTTTGCGCTATGGTGTGGGTCTTCGGTTCCCTCGGTGGCATCTCCAACCCGATTCGACCCGAAGTCTTCCGTACCCTCGGTGGCATCTCCAACCCGGTTCGACAAGAAGCGGGGAACACAGCAAGCCCCCTGCTCACACCAAACCCGCTGTGCTGAACCTTCCGCGACCTCGGTGGCATCTCCAACCCGATTCGACGGCAAGTGTGAATGTTCAGGCTTATAGGTCGAGTCGCTCACACTCTTCCCCTCGTCCCTTTTATCAAGTACTCCCTTCTTCTGATCTGTCACTGCTGGGTACTGGTACGTGGTACTGTTCTGATAATATGAGTTCTGAAGTGTGGTGTCTTGCTGTTTTAGCGTACACTCTGCTTCAAACGTTCTGCTGTTTGACTCTCTGCGTTTGTTCCTCGACAACTGACTCTCACCATGAAACAGGGCCGGCGACACCGACCCGAGAGTGGGTGTATGGGGAATCCCCACAGACCTCCTGGGGTTTCCGAAGACTATCCATTATTCTTCCGCCCCTGCCCCCCCTTCGGTCAGCCCTGCCGGACGGCAGGGCCCCTAGTGTCAGTTGCTGCCAGCGCCCCGTCCAGCTCCACCCCCCGCCGCGGCACGGCCCCGGGCGCCGCCCACGAAGTTCCAACTGTAGCGGGCGACGCTCGGGAACCGATGCCCGCCGCTGCCTCATCCTGCACCCCCCCCTCCTGCCGCTGCGGCAACCAGTTGCAGCTGGAGCTGTTGCGGCGGTGGCGGCGCAGGCGGAGGTGGCGGGGGGGGCAGCAACTGCGGCTGCTGCGGCTGCAGCTGCTGCTGCTGCATGGGGACGTGGTGGGCGAACGAACAGTTTCCCCGCGGGCACGGGACCCCAGGCCACGCGAAATCACACACGCCCGGCGGTGTGGAACGCTCTTGCGCTCGAGGCTTGAACCCCCCGCCGCTCGCTCGCCCGTGCGCTGGAGCGGAACGCTGCCCCCCCGCCCCTGGGGCTCCCTTCCTCTTTCCCCTGACCGAGCCAGCTGCCTTTTCAGAGGGCCGGCTCCAAAACTTCTTTCGTTCCACAAGGCTGGTTGCGGCACCATCATCCACCAGCTCCCTCAGCCGCGTGAAACTCGGCGTGATCATGGGTACCCCGGTGCCGGGGGGGGGCGCGGCGTACGGGTATTTTCGGAAGAGATCGCCCCCCTGCGACGCGAGCGAAGACATGCCTTCCTTCAGGCCACCGTTCATTGCTTTTAGGAGCAACTCGCGGACCTTGGCCGGGTACGGGGTAAGGCTGTTGAAGTGGCGCCTGAGGTAGGTTTCGACCAACTTCTGAACTGCTTCCAGCTCTCTCCGCAGATTGCTTACCCTGCTCTTGCATACGGCCGGAGCGCCCTCCATGCCGTATTCAAGCATTTCCATAAACGCGGCGACAAACGTGGCCAAATGTACGTCAGCTCGCATGGCCGACGGGGTCTCCCCTGCTGGCACGGGAGGTACAAAGTCTTCGACCGCGAATTCGGCCAATGCCTGGAGTTGCGTGGTGACCTTGTCTGAGACGTGGGCCACCTTGTCGAGCAACTGGAGAAGGAGGCTGCGATTGATTTCCTCGGCCATGTTGAATCCTCCTCGGGCGACGAAGAATTTTGCACCTTGTTTTGCCCACCAGAGATCCGCGGCCAACTTGGCGTTGGCTTTTATTCTGGCGGAAACCGCGGCCTGCTGGAGTGCGTCTTGGGGCGTGGGGGGGGTGCGGCAGCTGCTGGAGTGCGTTTTTGGGCGCGGGGGGAGGCGGCAGCCCTCCCATCGCCCCGCCCGCCCAGGGGGGGACCGCACCACCTAAGAATGCACCACCCGGAGGCTGGGCGCCGCCTGCTGGTGTTGGTGCTGCTGGTGCTGTTGTTGCAGCTGCTGCTGCTGTTGCTGCTGCTGCTGTTGCTGCTGCTGTTGTTGCTGCTGCGGCGGCTGCTGCTGCTGCTGTTGCTGCTGCGGAAGCGGAAGCGGCTGCTGAGCCCGGTTCTGCTCGACGGATGCCACGCGATGTATGATTGCCTGTTGCGTCGAGAGGATCTGCTGTAGCAGGTCCATCACGGCGGGGGCAATTGGGGCGGCCGCAACGTTGGCCGCCCCTCCGCCTTGGCCGTTTCCCGCTGCCTGGAGGATGCCGTCAGGAGGAGGTAGGCCGGGATCACCTCCCCCACCTCTAACGACTACCTCGCCTTCCTGGAGATTGGCGTGCCCCCCTCCCCCTCCGGCGCTGCCGTCCGCCATGGGAAAGTCGATCAATTGTAATGGGCACGATGTCATCTCCTGACCTACGAGCTCTCGCCGGTGCTACGTACACCGACCGACTATGACCGGGGCAGCAGGTCTCGAGGGTCAAACGCTCTGACCATCTGCTGACCTCCCGACTCCTCGCATCCCCGTGTTTTCGAATCCCGAAACGCCTCCACAAACTACACATCCCTTCGGGAGGTTACATTTTGTTTTCTAGCGTGGCCGAGGGGGGTGGGTGGAGGGAGGGCGTTAGCCGGGACGGAAAACGAAGACAGAAACATATTTTGGACGTTTGGACTGTTGGAGGACCGGATAGACGCGTGCTTCGATAGAGATAGTACATTTTGGCTTACTGACGGAGCTCCTTGACCCAACGTCGTCGGAATTTCCCATGACTGTGTTGCACTGTTTTTCGTTTTATAGTTAAGGCCACGGCATTGCCAATCGGGCGGCACTTATTTTTTTTCCCAAATAAGTTTTTGGGTGAGGTATGTATCTCCTATACTATGACCAAGATAAGCAAGTCACCACCCTCAGAAGGCAAAAATTTGGTGCATCATTACCTTAAGGTAGCATGCGTCGATACAAAGAAACAGAATCGAAATTTTAACCCCTTTTTGAGGCTGGAGAGGGGGAAAAACAAAGAATGAAATAAACTCTACCAGAGGGTATCGCATATCAGCGAGCGCACGCAACCCTTCCTAATGCGTACACATCATCATTCCGTTGTGCACGTAAATGCTCACGAGTGCGCGTATCCATCCAAATGGCGGATTCAGCGCGTTCATACAACGCTTCCAAATGCGTACACTTGAATTTACGGTGTACAACCCTCTCTGGGTATAGCATTATGCGCATACGACGCTTCCGACTGTGCATACGATCCTCCCGCGCGATTCAGCACGCGCATACAACGCTTCACACGCGGCCGGGACATCCTCCCTTCGCACAATGTGGACGTGTAAAGACATCCATCCTTGTATAAATAGTAGAGGCATTGAAGAACGTAGCACACACCTAAGCGTACCATATTACGCACTTGACGAATGCTACGATAGAGGTGCACCGTGATTTTTCCGAGCTCCTCACTTGAGGGGCTCAATATACCTCACCCGGAAACGATTTTGCAAAAAAGAACAAAAGTGCTACCGACCAACAATCCCATGAGCTAGGTATACCATCGAAAATATGGCAACAAAATAATGAAAGTCCGACGAATTTGGGTTAAGGAGCCCCATCATTCAGAAAAAAATCAGCCAAAAGTGCTACCTCTATCGTAGCACCCGTCACTTTTCGCATTTTCGTTTCTTTTTTCTCTTTCACGCAGCTGAGTTGCTAGCAGGGTAGGTCGTGCCTGTCGTATACTTCGAAGTATGACAGTGCATTGTCTGTGATCTGCTTACTGCATTGCAGCGTAGTATCAGTGTCTCGTAGTTTTGTGACCACATAATAACTGGTTCTCTCTAGGATGAAGAATCGGCACAGACACTGGGTGTGGTGGATGTGGACGGGTAGAAAGGGCGGTTAAATGTGAAGAACACAGCCACATATTGACAGAATGCTGACGCCTCGCGGGGTTTGCTACATTTTCTCCACAGACGCGTGTTGCTACGACAGAGGTATACCTTATTCTGGCTGAAGCGTTTTCTGAATGACAGGGCTCCTAAACCCCAAATCCATCGGAGTTTCACTCTCGTGTTGCAACATTGTTATATTATTGGGCCATCGGATAGCTCATCGAGTAGCCATTTTACATTTCCTCCAAAATCAGTTTTTTACTTACTATTAATACAGAGCCCCTCACGTGATCACCCGCAGAAAAAAACACGGTGCATCTATACCGTAGCATGCGTCCACAACAACGTAGGTAACCTCGCAAGGTGTCGACAGCCCTCTCAATTCGGTACGCGCAATGATTGGTTTACGCCTCCCCATTGTACGAGGGGGGGGATGGGGCGTCTCCAGAGCAATGCCTTTCAGGGTTGGTGGCTCATTTGTTTAAGCTCCACTCACGTGAGGAGCTCGATATCTACGTCTCGAAACATGCCTTCGTAGATCGTTTTTGTTTGCGCCACCCCACCAATATTAAAAAATATACGAAGTACTACTGTAGTAAATGTATCATACTAAACGGTGCTTGCTCGCATGAGGACGCGTGCTACGGTAGAGGTATTGCTTTTTGGCTGAATCATTTCTGAACGATCGGGCTCCTTAACCCAAATTCGTCGGACTTTCATTTTTGTGACGAATAATGTTTCAGAGTATACTTCGGTCATGAGGTTTCGCATCCGGCAGCACGTTTGTTTCCCTCCAAAATCATTTTTTCGGTGAGGTATGGCGCTCCTTAAGTGAGGAGCTCAGAAAAAACATGGTGCACCTCTATCGTAGCATGCGTCTGAGGCGGGTGCTACGATAGAGGTAGCATTTTTTGTTTTGTTTTTTTTTTCGGAATGACGGGGGGGGGCTGGTCTTAACCCCAAAACGTCACCGAAAATTCTTTATTGTGATGCGATATTTTTCGTTGTGTACTTGCAGTAGGCCATGGGATGGTTCGTCGGGTAGCACTTTTCCCCCCCTCCAAAATCAGTTTTGGGGTGACTTACTATTAGGGCCCGTTTTAACGAAGAAACAAAAAAATTCCATTTGGAAAAAAAAAAATCAAATCAGCTTTTCATTGGTCAACACGAGCACCAGCACCAAAGATCAGGATCTTGGGGGGTGCTGGTGCGTGTGTTGACCAATGAAAAGCGATTTTTTATTTTTATTTTTCCAAATTGAATTTTTATTTTATACTTGTTAATATGGGCCCTTAGTATAGAGCTCCTCGAGTGGAAAATCTCAGAAACAAAATGGTGCACCTCTACCGTAGCCATGCGCCATAGGGAACTCAATGTGCCAAAACAATGGCCTCGAAACGCGAGAACTGCTGTCCCTGCTACTTTCTTGTGGGATGAGCCCCCCGGCCACATGTGTTCCGATTGCTTGCGCATACCATTATTTGGCGGGACACAGCGTGCGCATGCATGCAATGCTTGCGAGTGTTCGCTTACACTCATTTCGCGGATTCAGCGTGTTCGTCCATACAACGCTCCCGAACGTGTATATAACGCCCTCGCGGATATAGCGAGGGTGCATACAACTATTTCGTATGCGCATACAGACCTTATCGCAGAGTCGGCGCGCGCATACAACGGTTCGGAAGGTGCACGCACCATTCTTCTTGCGGATTCAGCGCCCGCACAGACCCGTTCAGCTGTAGGGATGCGAGGGTTTATGGCCATACGACTACGGCCATGTATGGCATGAGGGACGCGTGGTCAATGGTCAAATTACTAAGAAAGGCAACAAATGAGCACCCCCCCCCCTCATTGAAGCTCTTATCTATATCCCCCCTCATTGAAGCTCTTATCCATATGCAAGTCCGCCTCACAAGCGGTTCTAAGTAGGATACAGTTCACCCTTCATGCGACTCGCCCAACACCTCACGGTGCTTCGCGCTTGGTGCTAGCAATGTCTGCCTGGTCGGTGAAAACCCGACATGCTCCGTCCCGGCATTGTTGGGATGCGAGGGTCTATGGTCATACGGCTATGGCCATGCATGAAAATGAAGTACACCCCCCCCGCACAATTGGTTTGGCCCCCCCCCGCGTCAACCAAACAACAAACTCCATCCGCGCTTCGGGCACTGCAGCAGAGCGCAGATTTTCTTCATCCATAGCACAGCAAACTCTAACCCTAGGGCATTGAAATGTGCGTTCAAACGGTGCTCACACGGTACAAATGCTCAAATTCTATAAACATAGGGTACTGAAACGGGTACCCGGACGCTCGATATATATACGAATACCCGCAAACGGCCCTTTTACCCTAACTAAAACCTTAGGTTAGTATGGAATAAATACCCAAACGGTCCATACATACAAGGTCCCAAACCTCGGATAGATCATCTACAGATCAGATAGATAATTCCCACTTCATGATCTATAAGCAGCAGGCCTTTCAAGGCGGACCTATCTCGACCTTGGATGATATAGCTCATTTTACCGGGTGGGACTCGTATAATTTGCATGACCTAGGACATGTTTTCTGGGTTGTCTGCACCACGCAAGTCCTGCACAACACCTCTTCCCACGGCACGCGAGGAACTAGATGATCTATCGTAGATAGATAGGTCGTCACCTGTCCGAAGTATACAGGGTTCTCCTTCAAAGGCATTCGGACGTGGGGTGACGCAGGGTAAAAAACATTCCGATGTCGTTCTAGTGCAGCTGAGAAAAAAAAGACGGTTGGCCCACCAACCGTTACAATTTTGAAGTCTATACAGCCCACAAATGGCAAGATGACAACACAACAGCAAAAGGAAATCGGTACATGCTCCATATACACATATATATAATAATGCCCAAATGCTCCTTGCATACATAGAGACGAATACCCAAAAACAAATCCTCACATACATCAATACCCAAGCCGATCCATACATGCCCACACTACATAATAAGCAAACATGTGACTACAGCGGTAGTGCAACGGTAGGAGGGGTTGCCCCCTATTTGCACTACGGCTCTGCACCTCACCCAAATATGGGCTTGCAAATAGTTTTCGTTAGCGCGGCGTAATAAGCAACCCCATGGCGGCAACGCATGCTACGCTAGAGGTGCACCATATTATTTCTAAAGCTCGGATCTTAAGGTGTTCTATACCTCACTCGAAAACTGTTTTTTTTTTTTGTCGAAAACAAAAGTGCAACCCGATGAACAATACCATGGCCGAAGTAGACAATGAACATTACTGCAAGACGAGAATGAAAACACGACGATTTGGGGCTACGGAACCCGATCATTCAGAAACCATTCCGGCCAAATAACGGCATACCTCTACCTCTATCGCAGCACTCGACCGGCCTATATCACGAAATAAAAAACCATAATGTAGCTTGAGACAGCAACGGAATAGGGAAGTCGCTCCACTGAGTGGCTCTGAGCCACTGACAAACAAAGGACTCGAAAAGTGACGTCCGCACCTCACAGGGTGTTGATAATTTTAACCAAAAAGTACCAAAAGTACATCCACAGGAGGAGGACGTCGCGAAGCACGGTCGCCAAGACCCAGTAACCGACCCCGCGCCTATTTCTCAGGGTGTCGAGGCCGGGCTTGATCGCCTCGCCGAATTCATCCCCCAAGAAGTTAGCGTCGGCCATCATGAACACGCTGGCCAAGAAAAAGCACGGGATTACCACGTACCCCACGATCGACACCGCTAGCGGGGCCCCGTCCCACCCGCCCTCGTCCCAAGACCCACCCAAAATGTACAGCAGGGAGGTAATCCAGTAGCCGATTCCCCACCCCACCAGCAGCGACGGCACTCGGGAGTCTCTAAACCTCCCGCAGCACCGCCCGCCTCTTCTGGTTCCTCCTGAGGACCGGAGGGGCTCGGGGATGGCGGTCAACTGCTCTTGTTTGGGCAGGAACAGACAGACGGCCTTCATTATCAGCCCCATGGCGAGGGCCGCGTTGGCAAAAAAAAACGCCACCCTGTGCTCGGTCGCTTCCAGGCTGTCGTTGCCCCCGTCCTCGGTGGAGACGAAGCTCACCGCCAGCGCGAACCCGTACGCGTGGACCAGGGCCCACCAGTTGACGATGCCCTCGACAAGCCACAGCCCAAGCAGGGCGTGGAAGAAAGGCTCGGTTCCCACGAGCTCTCGCGCTATCTTCGCGGCCTTCTTGAGGCCCGACTTGAACATCTTGCTCAGGATGCCGAACGTCAAGACGTTGGCGTTTTTGCACGCTCTGCTGCAAGCCTCCGAAAATGCGCGAAGCGCGTTGCTGAGGAAAAAGGAGCAGAGGGTCATGGCTCCGGGGTTCACGATGCAGACGAACCAGCTGGGCACCTCCCCGAGAAGGATGTCCGAGTAAGGGGCGGACTGGTCGAACTGCGAGATGTCGGCGTCGCGGTCGAAGAGGTCGGCGATGTTTCCGACGTAAATAACGCCCACCAGGGCCAACGCGAAGCTCATCCCCACCGTAAATATTGCCCAGAAGAGACGCCACCTCTGGGGAACAGTCAGGAAAAAATGGAGCGCCTTCTCATCCTGCGAAAAAAACAGCGAAAATCGCCGGGGTCACCGGGGGGGGCGGGGGCGGGGGGGGGGTGGGTCCGAACAAAATGTGATAGGAACAAATTACAGATCGCAACAAATGACAGGTCGGAACAAATTACAGGTCGAAACAAAAGTGGAGATAATAATAAAATACAGACTTTGAGGAGCTCTAAGCTAATAGTAAGTCAAGACCTGATTTCGGACGAAACTAAAAGTGCTATATCCCCGATGAACTATCCCATCGGCTAACTATACAACGAAACATATTCCAGCACGATAAATTAATTATGACGGGTTTGAGTGATATGGAGGCCCCCGTCATTAAAAAAACGGCGAAGCCAAAAAGTGCTATCTCTATCGTAGCACGTGTCTAGTACTTTAAGGTTTTACCAAAGCCAGTGTGCCTGGGCGGGAGAGACCCAGTTGGCGACCTTCACAAATATCCAACAACGGGAGTTCCAAACGTACGGCGGGAGGCGTAACGACGCCCTGAAATATCTGCTGTACATCATAAAGTGGAAACAGATGATCTGTCCGATGTGTGAAGTTTGTCAAAACCGTGTCTCGGATAAAGGTTATAGAATAGATTAACACAGATCTGCTCATGTTACTTACAGTCTGGGCGGAAACGTAAGGACCGTTGAGGTCTAAATATTAATAGAAACCCGTATTTACAAAATTCCGTCCAACGTGTTACAATGCCACAAACTTCAGAAAACCTAGGCATCCCCTTTAATCCGTCGTGACATGCCTCCATACCCTTTCCCACGGTAGGTAGGGCTTGCAGTTAGTTTCAGCCTTCTGAGGCATTTTTTTCTGACCGGGATTGGGTTCCTCAGAGCAAGTAGGTACCAGTGAGCATGGTACTTTTACAAGGATGTATATAGGTAGTGTTGTTTAAGATTTGCGCATGAAATTGTTGGTCGGTTTTCACGAAAGAGGCATGTTTCGGGTGATATGTTGAGCTCTTCGCGCGAGGAGCTCATAAAATAAGCCACCCTCACCCCTACAGGTGGCATCAGTGCCCCTCTTTAGCTTTAAACATACGACACCAGCGAAGAGAATAAGACACCACCCCTGTATACCGTGCCACCATCGTTCCTCATTTTTATGCGTTAAACTTACCACATCGGCGATGAAGAGGACGGTCACGGCGTTCGTCACCACGGAGGCGTCGTCCTCCGCAGAAGAAAAGAGCACCTGCATGGCGGCGCTGATCATAAGCGCGTACACCGTGAGCAGAAAAAATCCGAATACGCGGTGGCGCACGCGGAAGCCGTCCACCAGAAGCGAGAAGCCGGCGCGGAGATCGGGGGTGGTGGACGCCACGAGCAGGTACATGGCCCCTGTGATCGACGCGAGCGAGTAGCCGGAGTCGTCGTCTTCGTCCAAGTCATCGCCGTTTGTGTCCACCCCGGCTCGAACGATCAGCGTGGTATAGGCCAGCCCCTGGAGCTGCACATTATGTACATCCGTACGTCACGTGGCGGGTGGAGTTTTTTTGGGTTTTGGGTGGGTGGGGTTTAGGGTTGGGTGGATGGTTGGGTGGGTTGGCGGTAGAGTGCTATGGACCGCGTTTAAGGCACGGCCTGACTTACCTACAAACATACTATGTTGTCACGTGAACCTTCAGAACTGCACGTTCGTCTAAATCTACTCATAAGAAAACCATCACAACTGAAGTCAGACTGATATTTACAGGGACGGAAGAAATCAAGACATGGTGAGATTGAAGTTGAGAATATAGAACACGCCTTTTCCCAACTAAGAAATCCGACCTGGGTCAGCACGATACCATACATAGTGGGGTCAGCGGCCGATAATGCGTGCTATTTTCCTCACAGGGGTAGCTCCTTATTTTTCTTAGGCTCCTTCCTGACTGGAAGAGGCCTTTATCTTTTACCCAAAAGATGGCCTAGAACATAAACAAAAGTTTCCAATCCCGTGACCCACTGTAGGTCTGTAACGATATTTATTGTGAAACACTATCGACAAAGGCATTCCGACGGTATCGGATAGTGTTGTCAGCGCCCTTAGCCCCTTGAGAACTGGTCCCACATATTTGGGGACAAACTACTTGGAATTAGTGTGGGATATTTTTTTCAGTTCTGACTGGGTTAAGGCCCGCCACTAAAATAATATTCGTTCAAAAACGTGCTACCTCTATTATCGTAGCACGGGTCCGATACTTACCAAAAGCGTAAGCCAACCGATGAGGCCGTCCGACACCGTGAGCTCTTCGTCGTCACTCTCCGACTTCTCGCCGCAGGGCCAGAGGTAGATCGAATCCGAAAGATACCGCCGCACCCGGGCAGAATGAATTGCGGCGTTCGTCGCCCTTTCCGTCTGGACTGCGGGGCAATGCGGGGCAATGCGGGTGTATTGACTATTGTTGAATAGAACATTAAGAGTGAGCGGATGGAAACTAGTATAGGATTGGTGAATTGAATGAATTGCATGCATTTAATTAATTTAATGAACACATACTACTAATAGGAGGATATATAATGGAGACTGAACGAAGGATGCTGATGGAAAACATGCCAGGCGTACAACATTAGCACGATCCTATTCACCTTTTTCATAGTACTAATAGCAGTATGGAGCATTGCCACCTTTCAGGGGTGGTGGCTTGTTTTCTGAGTTCCTCGCGCGAGGAGCTAGCTCAATTATTTCACCCGAAAAATGACTTCGAACAAACATGCTCGGGAAGCCCGACCGAACGTCCCCTGCTCTAGTCCTACATCAATTACAACAGTTCAACTCACACTGACCAGCGGTTGGTCACTTGAGTAGCTCAACCAATCAGAAGTCAGAAAATATTGCCTCAGAAGGAGAAAACTAACTGCAAGCCCTATACGAATACGGTATACCGTGGGACAAGTCTAATACCCTGGAAAACCCAATGGTACCCATCCGACGACAGTACACGCATGAAACAAGCACAGTTGACCAACGGACACAATCTACAACCGACGTTAGTGAGGGCAGACAAACAAAACCCAACGGATCCACAACACGACATCCAACATTCTCCCTCAAGACTCGAGCACAAAGCCTACATGGTACGCGACAACGGACTTGGCGGTAGACTATAACCAATCAATGCTACTTGTAGTGAGAACAGATAAAAACCAAAGGGCCCACAACAATACAGCCAACATTCGAAACTCAAGACTCGAGCGCAACAGCAGTCTTATATATGGCGCGACTGCTCACCTCTCCGTTCATCTGAAAACTTGTTCTCGTCTACCATCCTGACATCGGTGAAATTGTCGTCGGCGATCTTGTGATCGATCATCTTGTTGTAGACCGTCGCGCTGTCGTCGATCTTGTCATCGATCTTGTTGTGCTCGTCGATCTTGCTATCGACCATGTTGTCATCGCCATCGTTGTTGTCGTCATCCATTGTCCGACCGGATCGACGAGATCAGGGTCGTCGGCGGTTCCAAACGCTGGCAACGCAGAAAGGATATATCATTGAGTGTTGGATATCGAACGGTTTATGGTCGAGTTCGATACAATACCGATAAACAAAACAAATATACCAGTTTCGATAATATTTCGATATGTGATAGGGGATGCATCGAAGTAAGCTTTCGCTCAGTACCTACCTGCGTAAAAAACACGGGGGATGCCACGGAATGGACGGCGAAACACGTTCGAAGCGCTATATACGTAGTCCTTGTGGAATCACTTGGCACAGATGGGGTTTACCAGTGTGGCAGTGTGCGGAGTAGTGCCGGTTGCCGCTATAGTGCCATTACTGTTGGATGGCGCATACCGGCACTACAGAGGGACCACTACTTCAAGTGTAAATGTTACCGTAAGGACATCGGGTGCGGGGGGCTCTCCCTGCTATTAATATAGTGTTGTACATCGAACCATAATCGAGTTCGATACGATAACGATACACGAAAAAAACGACAATCGATTCGATTTCGATATTTGATGCATCGACGTTTTCGTCCACTGTCAGCATAAAAAACACGGGGGTGTCAGATGATGGAGGGCAAAACACGTCCGATATTCCGATATATCGGAAAATCGATATTCCGATCTATCATACATCGAAACTATCGATAAAACGATATCCAACAATCTTTACTCCCTGCACTCCCCTTCCTGGCAGTATCGAAGTGGACATAGACAATGGATGGCGTACGTAGCCCAGTCTGGTGTGCTTTGTGTTCTGGGTTTTGGAGTTACTTCAAAATCACCTCGTCGTCATTTCTTTCGCGTGCTTTTAGTGCCCAATTATTATCGGCTTGGCTTTCTTCAGTGCTGGATGTGATACGGGTTAGATTGAGTACAATTACTGCTGTAATCAAGTCAAGTCCACCATGAAAACGCTTTTGAAAGAAAAGCGAATTTCCTCATGTTCATAATCTGAAAACATTCCTGGATCCCCATGAATTGGAACCGCGTGTTGGTCATACGCGCCAACCCTTCTATCCGGTTCGTTCCAGGGGGGGGGGAGTGTTGTAAGGCTTAGATTGGGTACATAGTTGGTTAACTTTTTACCAGTACGAGCAGCCCAACGGACTAATGCCATGGAATTGTCCTGTACCAGGTACAAAACACACTACTGCTGAAATACTGCAGCTGTGGCATATAATATGTATGTATGCGGTGTACCAGGCTGCACCCACATTTTTCTTTAAGCGGCTGCACTATTGGCCTCCACCCAAATACTGCTCTGTTAATAATAGTGCTGATGCTTCTATCCGAGTAGTTTCAAATATCGTACATTTGAATATCTGGTACAGCAGGATAGAACGGCCAATAGGAAACAAGAAAGCCAGTCCAGGCTGAAATTCTGATTTGAATTTGGGTACCTTCTACCGCAGTACATTATTCATATTAGACGACTTCCTATATACTCGTATTGATAGTGATTTCTTGTTTCCTGGTAAAGCCTGTCTTTCCTACGACCGAGTACCGGTATTATATGTATTACTGCTCGTTTTCTCATTATACGTATATAGGTGTCCTATACTGCTGCTGTACGCGTAGACCGAATGTGCTGCTGATGCGACCTGGCTGATGTACAACGTAGTCCACTTCTGTGCTCGACTGTAAACACAACAAAACATGCAACAACAGAACGACAGCAGCAGTTCCCAAGGCTATCGCATGAGTCACACCTCTTACTACAGTAGTACGGGGGACCACAGCAGTAAATAGGACCAAATATTGTTAGCAAAAATAGGGAAATATATAGGTTTCAGTGTACACCGCTGAACCTATTTACTATTGTCCCCCGAAATAGCAGCATCTGCTATGATACACTAAAACTGATGTGTATGTATATACGAGGTACCTGGTATTGTATACTTATGTCAAGGTCACTGCGTTGGGTATACAGTACAGGACACCGAATAAGAAACAGGATATATGGTTTAGGCTGGATTTCTTATTCGAGAGAGTGCTTTCAACATTAATTTCAAGATAACGAATCCCGAATTTCTTATTTTCCTTCGAATCTCAGCCTGGCTTTCTTACTATTAATAGCCTGTTTCTGATTACGGTAGGTGTCCTGTACTACTGTAGTGTAGACGGCGCCCGTCACAGGCTTAAAAACTTGAAATGCGCACTCCTCTTATCTTCGAGAACCTTTGTTGCAAAGGGTGGGTGGGTGGGTGGGTGAGTGGGTGGGTGGGTTGGGCAAGACGTACGTAAATCCACAGGCAATCGGCTACGTATGATACCCGTACGTATGCGGGCAGGGCAACAGCAGTTCCATGACCGATCGTGTCCATTGAGCACCAAACCTTGCAGTAACTCTCGAGCCACGAGCACAGGTTGACAACAGCCCCTCCTGGACTTGGTCCCCTATAGCTGCTTGCAGACTGGCAGATGTAGGCGTACTGCTGCTGTACGACCGTGCCAGAGGTATACAGCAGTAGACCACAAAGAAGGGAAGGCTTCTTTGCGATTTTTCGGAGAAATTCAAATTTCAGAAAGGCCACGAGCAAGAAAGTCACGAGCTGATTGATGTGTTGCTTCTTTCATGAAAATAGGCCGAGAACTTCGTATTTCCAGCGTACTGCTGGTGGTGCATCGCCGTTGAGACAAAGAAAAAGCACGGCCAGGTAAGGAGAGGCGGCGCAACACACGATGGTTTGCCCTACAAACCGATCGTCCAGGGCGTACCGGCATCGTGACACCACAACAAACAATCACCAGGTACCCGGTACGTGTGTGCACAGCAAGAGGGTGTCCTTTTCTCGAAGAGAAACTCGACAACCCTTGGGGGCAAATGTACCGAAAAACAGCATATAAAAAGAGCATTTCGTTTCAATTATTCTCACACACCTGTATCGCAGAAAAACACCTGCTGCCTGATGTGCCCGTGTAGACAGACGCCCGCCGCGGACGAGCAAGGGCTGCCAATATCTCGCCGGAGGACTCACTGGCCTAAAGCAATCTGCCCTCTCCGCCTCGACCCGTGCTGCTAGGAACTCTACACCGGTGGCACGCGAGCAAGCGTGGAGTGATCAATGATGAGAGGAAGCTCGCCTCAATCATTCGTCGATTGCTGATTGGCGTATTCCGCTGTCTAATTGCGCCGCATTTTGTTCTATATTTTCTACGAGTATTTCCCATTTTTTGTTCATCCATCATCACCAATGGCGTCTTTGAAAGTTTAGTATTAGCCATTCAATTGGATCATCTCACAGCTGACGTATTTGTAGTTGAAACAACACCACACACTGAGGCAGGCAAGCTGTGTCCATTTTGGAAACTCGTCTTTTGCAAGCTGCGCGTAGTAGTTCGGTCCCGGCTATGCTTTCGTGTGTGTGGAGCCTGTAATAGGTGAGTCTCCCTCGGTGGTAGACGACGACAGCAGTAGTAGATACCAGGTAGCAGATAGTACCAGGGGTAAGCAGGACGATTTTTTTTGTCGAAAGACCCTACGACGCAATACGGGGGACCACATTGTAAATAGAACATACATTTATTACCCATTAAAACCTATACATTTACCTATTTTTACTACTCGTAACAATATTTCAAGGGTACGCGCGGTGCCGAAGGCACTGCGCGGTACGGGATGGGACCGTTTTGCCCGCCGCAGGCGGAATTTTGTTTGGGTCTTCCCGAGGGGCGGTATGGGAAAGTATTCCCGTCTGTACAGCGGGACGGGAATAGTCGGGAATGGGCAGACAGTGGGATGGGAAACAGTCGGGAACGGGAACACGGCCATTACCGCGGGACGGTATAGAGCTCGGGAACAGAAACTGACGATGGTATCGGTCGGGAAATCGCGGTCGGGAACGAAAAATCTGACGGTTTCCCATTCCCGTACCGTACCGTTCCCGTCCCGACCACATTTTCCCGTCCCGACCTTTACCGCGCGTACCCTTGCAATATTTGGTCCTATTTACTATGCGCCCCCGTAATAGTATGAATACGTATATAGCACATATGCATAGTATAACTATACCCAGCTCTCAAAGTTGAGTATGAACTGTTCAATCGGTTGAACTCACAGCTGACGTATTTTTATTGTAAATTTTCAACTATACTCGTAGTCTACACAAGTAACTATAAACTCATCGTTTGGGCTGGTCGGTGTTACTTGCCCCTATAACGTGCCCAGTGAATATGCTCGTGCTTGGGATTTTTTTATTTCGCAAGTATAGCTTTCAAGAGGCCCCCGTTCTTTGCCGGGTGGCTACGTACGAGTAGTAGTACGTAGTAGCTGGTTGGAAGGACGAACGCCCCTGCTGCTGTGTTCTCCATTTTTCTTTTCAGCTTGCGACATCACCAGGATTTAAAATCAACCACAATCATCCCGAAGGGGCGGCGGGAGCCTTGTGCATGATGAGCATTATTTCCAATTTCCGATGTCCACCGAACTCCCCAAAAAAATGGTACATACGGTACCGACTATTTTGGACGGAAATATAATCAGCGTTTGTTTACATAATAATACAAATACCAAAAATTCCATATATTTGGGTCGAAAAGGCTAAATCAATCAATGTTAGGAGACCGTTTATTTCGACGCGCCCAAGTATAGGCCTCTTTGGTCCCTTGAATACAGTAGCATACTACCGGTACATGTGGAGGGGCTCGGTTAGCCAAAGAGGTCAAACCGCGGTCTGTATACAACGAACATCATCGTGTTTTTGTGTAGCCGACGGCATTTCGATATGTCGTACTCTATGTCCAAGTTGTTATTTGTCCGTGTATGCGTATGTACGTTTTAGGGAAGGATATTTCGGAACAAAAACAACCTTTACGAAAATCAAGTTGTTTCACGTTTTTTTGGTGCAAGCCTTTTGTTCTTATTTACACACACAGACATATATACTCGTAAATGGAGACACTCCGCGTTTATGTGGCACAAAGCTGAGGTCAGTCTAACATGTATAGCCAGCATGGCCAAACTAAAACACCATGAAACATATGTTACGGTTTTAGTATGCTTATACTATTAAGGGGGACCATAGTAAATACCAGTAAATAGGACCTACGGCGTAAACAAAAATCTATACATTTACCTCTTTTTATCAACACTATTTGGTCCTATTTACCATGGTCCTCCGTAACTCACAGCTGACGTATTTATAATAATTTTATTTAATAAGCGCCATAGTCAAATACTCGAATAACCATGATTAGTTGTTATTTAATTAGTATTAATATGATCACATCCTTGCCATCCAACAATCAACGCGTAGCGTGAGCTTCACAACAACCTTGATCACCACGCGCAGCACTCCGAAAAAGGAAACCACAGAAACAAAAAGACCTCTCTCTGCATGAAATCTACTCCCTTCTGTACGGTACGACGTACATGCTTTCGTCTTGAATTATGTCTTCTCTATTTGCTGTCTTTAATCCTTCCTTCTCACCACGTACTCATTTTTTTCAAATCTAAATATTTTGTTGAATCCAAGCTCTTTCCACACGCCATCGGTGTGGGTCTGTCACCCCCCCCCCCACACCTGCGCCTTCTTGTCTCCTGGTGGCCCCTAAGCTGGAGCTTAAACCGAGACGCCCTCCTCGAAATGGAGACCTGTGTAGTCACCGAGAATATTTTTAGAAGCCGTTCTTTCACCCCCCCCTTCCCTGCCACGGGCCCTCCAACCCCCCCCCCCCACCACGACACTATATAGCTGCTATTACGGGGGACCATAGTAAACACTAGTAAATACGACCAAATATTATTAGTAAACTTAGGGAAATATATAGTTTTTTGTCTGCACCGTAGATCCTATTTACTACAGCCCCCCGCATTAGCTGGTCGATAAAGTTGCCACCCCGAGGCGCCAAGACTTTCCACCGCTAAAGCGGCATAGTTGTGGCTCTGGTTGGCAAAAGACATAATGCACATTTCCCGGACGAGCGTAGTGTTGACGCTTGCAGGCGTCGCGGGTAGAGGCAGCTGATACATCTTGGTTAGCCCTGCCTCCTCGAAGGTGTACCTGTGCTTGCGGGTCTGCATAGGTGACGTTCAGTAGGACGGGCTTGTCCCTATACTCCCGGTTCGGAGCGCCTCGAATACTTCTTCTCCTGATAACGATGTCCGTCCGCAGGCTCCTTTCCGTAGTGAATGGTTCGCCGCTCTCCACTTGGTGTGGAATTCCGAACCGCTTCAAAGTGCGGGAGATCGCGTGGAGAAATTATTGGTGCTGGTTCAGCTCTGGGACAGACGCATGCGTGCCGGGTGTCCACGTTGACTGCAGTGCAGCAGGGGCACCTCACTGCCACGTGCTTCTCGATCCCTAGGAAACGCCTTGCCATGTCCACGAACTCTGCTGCGGGTATGACCCGGAGAAAGTCTGTCGGCCTCGCCCGGAGGCATGCGGTGGGCTCCTGCCCGTCGGAGGCTCCTGTCACGAGCCTTGGCGAAGGCCTTCGTCTCGCAACTTCCAAGCGTGTCGCCCAGTTCCTGCGGGCGTGACGTCCCCGGCAGCTGGTCCAGCAAGGATGTGTGGGCAGCATGCCTGCCATGGTTGACCACCTTGGCCAACTTTTGTTAGGCTCTTGGTGGAGTTTGTAGTGATAGCGTCGTGCACAACCAGCATATCGGCCTCTGGGGCCCTTGGGGCCTGGTTCCCCTCTGCACCTAGCCCCCATTGCAGCCAAGACTCGGTGACGATTCCTGCCATCGCTTTCTTTGAGACCCCCCCATGTATATAGAATCCCCCACAAGCTGCCACCTAGCTGAGCAACGATGCTCAATTCAGGGAGCCCCCTCCTCACTAGGTCTCATGACGGGCCCGTGAGGTCTGCTAGAGCCTCCGGTAGGGTCCACACCCTGCTTCTGATGGAGGCATACACTCGCCTCGCTCCCCTCGACGGTAGCCCTAACTCTCCTGCTTCTATGGGAAGGCGTGTTTGGACTTGCTGGTAAGGGTTCAGAGTCAGCTGACTACCGGGGCATCCCTCCTGGAAATAAGACTGTGCTTCCTCCGCTCCGGGTAGCTCCAGGATATTTTCGCACTCCCGCTTCTTCCCCTTGTCTGCTCTTCTGCATGCTCCGGGGGACAGCCCCGTGTCCAGAGGACCCTCCATGCAACTTGTCCCCTACCCGAAGGGTTCGATGGCGATGAGGACCGCCGCTTGCTTGTCCGGTATGCCAGCGAGGCAACGCGTTAGGTGGTCAACGCCCCCGTCCCTCACTACCTCCATTGCTCGGCCCATCGCGTATTAGTCCGTACCGATCGAGACACTCACCACCGTCGCTCCTCCTTCGCCTGCGATGCTGACATCAACGCTTTCCAGGAGCGAAATCTCCTCCGCCGTCCGGGCGTGCCCTTTGGGTGATAGTACCACGTGTTTGGCGGGGTTGACCACAATGAAGATGTGTTCTAGCTCTTGCCGCAGGAAGGCAAAGGTGCCGACCGTGTCAGCCGTGATCATCATAAGGCCGAGGTATGCATCATCCATGTACGCGAATTCTTCCATTCCTTCTCCCTTACACTCCTCTCGGAAGTGCTTCAGCCATGGTCGTAACGCCAGGCAGATCATTGCCGGCCCCATGGGACCCCCCTGTTGAACTTCGCTAGAGAAGGCGATCGTCTGGTCCCCCGGAATCCATGCGAAAAACGACGTGAGTGGGTCTTGTGTCATCGCACTTGGCCACAAACGGTGTGAGCGCTGGCACGCAGTTGGCCGCTTCTGCAAGTACCGCCTTCCTTTTGGCTGTGTTAAAGGCGTTGGGACAGTATGTGAGAACGAGCGAGTTTCCCGGCTCGTGGAGGGTTCCAGACCTAAGATCCACATGATCTACTCCTCTGGGTACGGCGACCCCAAAATGCGTCACCTCTCAGTTGATCCGCCCCAACCGTGGCCGTCACTGTCGAATAGCCCCTGCGGTATGACCCTCCTCCATGTCACGACCACGCAAATCGGCCGGCACGTTTCCACGAATGCGGCGAGGCTCGACTGCAAGAAGAGCTGCCATAATTCTGCCGGGAACGCGTCCGGCTCGTCGATGATTTTCCACCAGAAGGTTGCCACGCGCTTTCCGAACTTCTCCCGCCCAATGGCAGTGTGGATGATGGGCTGCAGGTAGGAAAATCGTTGACTGTCGTTAATGGGTCCTGAGAGGGCATTGCGGAGCTGATTAATCGAAGGTAAGCTCGGACGTGCATTCGTCGTCCGGGCGCCAAGAGGGGTCGTTTCTACCATCCACCTGGGTGGCATCTCGCCAGCACTGCAGTCACCGCCGTCGCTCAAACAGCGGCGTGGTCTTTGGCTGGGAAAATGGACCCCGGTGTGCTCCACGTTTCTTTCCCTCTCAATTTTCGTGGCTTTTCCAGAAGGTTGCGTGCTGCCATTTTGACCCCTCCGGCGTGGCGACACGCTGACGTCGCGCGTTTGAGCTTCGTCTCCTCCGAAGCTTCACGGGGGGCATCCCTTGGCCTGTAGTCCCATCCACTGGAGAACGCCATCAGCCACGGGAGCAGGAGCACTATATCTTCGCTTTCCACCAACGCGAATGTATGGCTGCTCTTGATCCTGCCGTCCTGCGTCCCCATTCGGCGTCGAGGCCCACCAAGTATTCTTCCCATTGTGCAGCCGCAAGTATTTTAACCGAAGCAGGATATCGCAGCTAGTAGCGCACGGTCGCGGTCGACAGCCGCTTGCCCTTCCCTCGGGCGGGTGAAACCAAGGTAAGTTGCTTGGGGTATGACCAGAGCGTCCCTGAACAGGGAGTACAAGAGAAACGAAGAGGTTGAGCTTGAGCTCCTCCCGTGGGTACTAACCATGAGCTCGAACGAGAGCTATAGACGCTGGTTGTCAGGTAACTAGCTGACCGCGGTCCTGGAACATCCCGTTGAAGGAGGTCGGCGATTTTTATGACGTCCTTTAACGCCGCCCATCTTCCGCCAGACTCGATAACTGGCGGGCCTCCAGCAAGCTCCCCCAGGTGGGGGGGTTGTCTCCCCCCCGTCCTCTTGCGGCGGCACACGATGCAGGACCTCAGGTATACATACCCCTCGCGAGGCGATCTGCTCGATCCAGAGCATGCAACTGATGTGTACAACGCTTCCGTGGGGGCACGAGACGAGCGCCGGCATACGGTTGTCTCTCGACCCCCCTGCCGAGTCTTCAAGAGCCAGTCCGCAGTATGTACATGCCGCCTCTGCCTCTGCCTCCACCCTCACCCTCCCTCCTGCGTGTTGGTCTAGGGTTGCGGCCTCCTCCACCAACGAAATCGCTGGCCTTCACAACCTTGCAAGCTGTCCCTGTCGAAGCATGCTCCACTGCGTACCGCCGTCATGTTGTCGGCGTAGTCTCGGTGGTATCTCCGTGAAGCTGAACGATCTCCGACGGAGCGGCTCACATTCCCTCCTCTTGTGGCTACCCCGCACCGATCTCCCACCCTGTTGGAGGTCCCCTGTGCGTTGTCCAGATCACTTTCCGTGTGACGGACCCATTTCACGAAAGCGAATCCGTGACGGACGCGTGCTACAATAGTGGTAGCACGTTTTGGCTGAAACGTTTTATGAATGACTATCAATAGGATCCTTAACCCCAAATCGGCAGAATTTCGTTCTTGTGTTGCGAACAACTTAGTTTTGTTCATTTAGGGTTGGGCATATGTACTACCTTTGTACAGCGCACCACAAGGCGCTAACGCGAGATACCAAGCCTACTGGTTCAGGCATGATGTATAATGTATGCTTGCGTATCCTACTTACGTATCGGCTATCAGAGAGCTTGAAGCTCGATCACCACGGCAGACCAACCGTCTGCTGAGTGCTTGTCTCTCGTGCGAGCCCTGGCGTAGGTAAGAGCAACCTCAACTCAGCCCCACTGGATTTACTCCCCCATGAAGCTGTTCGTTAGATACCCAACCAGTGAGATTATTTGCCCACCGTGTTTAGCATATACCCGATTAGACGCATGCTACGGTAAAGGTGCCTCATGCTTTTTCTGAGGCTTCTCATTCGAGAAGATACTAATACTACTAGTGAGTAAAAACACTCATTTCTAATTGCAATATTTTTCATTTTAGGGGGCCACACAGCACCATGTATATATACAACGGGTACCCCGTTTCTTCGAGAGACCTACAGCTCCAACGTAGAGGCGAACAGGTAGTGACGCGTGCTACGATAGAGATAGCACTTTTTGATTGAAACGTTTCCTGAATGAAGGCGCTCCTTAAACCAAATTCGTCCGAATTTTGATAACTCTTCGATATATACTGCGACCATAATTGTTCACCCGGTAGTACTTTCGTTTTCCTCCCAAATCAGTTTTTGGGTGACGTACAGAGCTCCTCAAGCGACCACCCTCAGAAACAAAACATGGTGCACCTGCATGCAGGCTGCCGTAGCACGCGCCTAATGGAATCTTAAGGCTGGTGTCATGATGCAATATATCAGTGTGAGCCCATTCTACACAGACAGGTTGGCCGGCACCCCTCGCCTCTGTGCACAATGGGGGCGTAAAATAAACCCTTGTGGAGGCGTTAAACAGTATACCAAGCCCCACACACGCGTGCTACGATAGAGGTACGTAGCACTTTTGGGCAGGAAAATATTTCTGAAACGATCGCTGACTCTTTTCACCCAAAATCGTCGAACCTTCATTCTTGTGTTGCAATTTTGTCAGAGTATGCTTATAAGGTCATGAGATCGTGCATCGGGTAGCACTTTTATCTTCTTCCAAAATCGTTTGTTCGTTGAGGCATGGAGCTTATTGAGTGAGGAGCTCCGAAAACTCGTGGTGCACCTCTATCGTACCAAGCCCCACAAGGTGCCGACAACCTCTAAATTCGGCGCACATAATTGTGTGCTACACATTGTTCAACGTCTCCACATTGTTTTTTATACGCCAACATTTTGAGGGTGGGGGACCTGTGTAGTCCCACCCGGAACATATAGATCGTTCTCCGATGACACGTGGGCTCGCTTCTGACATCGCCTGAAGTCTACTTCAGCGATTATAGCTGTTAGATCCCTACGTGTGGGGTGGGCTGTCAGGAGAAGCCTCTTCTTTGGATCGGAGGAACTTCCCCGAGTCGAAGCACGCCTCGGTGCTACAAACTTGTCTGTGCTCCGACTCTCGGCCAGAAGCAAAATAACAACATTTTTAAGTGTTCTGTATGTCTACACACTCGAAAGCTGTGCGTCCGGCCAAATCCGTCGATACCCAGGTTTCCAAGCCGCGTTTTAACTCTTTTAGTACTTCAGTGTTTTAAAACCTAATTCTGACTTTAATTCCAAGTGTTTTGTCCCCACAACGATTGCATTCCTAAACGGGCCAGCAATCATGCCGCAATCATACAACGCATACAGCACATACAACTATTCACCCTTTTACTACTAATAGTGCACTGTGCAGAAGCCTAAATCTGACTCTAGTTGCAAGTGTTTTGTACCCGCGACGGGACTGCAGTCCTAAACAGGCCAGCAACCATACAACACATACAGCACAACAACGAATAAGCCTTTACTATATCAATAGAGCACTGGGCATAAATCTAAATCTCATTTTAATTCCAAGTGTTTTGTCCCCACAACAGGACTGCAGTCCTAACCGGGCCAGCAATCATACACCAATCATACAGCACATACAGCACAGCACATACAGCACATACAATCATTAAACATTTTACTATTAATAGCGCACTGCGCAGAAACCAAACATGGGACTCTAATTCCAAGTGTTATGTCCCCACAACGGGACTGCAGTCCCACTTTAAGGGGTTAACTCTTTTACTACCGGCCAGCAATCATACAGCACATACAGCACACACAATACATAAAACACATACAGCGCGTACAATCATTAAACCTTTTACTATAAATAGTGCACTGTGCAAAAGCCTAAATCTGACTCTAATTCCAAGTGTTTTGTCCCCACACCGGCAGCGCAGTCCCACTTCTAAGAGATCAACCATTTTATCACCGGGCAGCAATCATACAGCACATACAGCACATGCAATCATTCAACATTTTACCATCAGTAGTGCCCTGCTGTGCAGAAACTTACATCTGGCGGCCATGAAGGAGTATCGAGTACACCCCCCCTCCCTGATATGCTCCGTCTCGAAAGGGGTGCGTGGTCAATGGTCAAATGACTAAGGCAAGCAACAAACGAATACCCCCCCCCCCTGATATCCCTCCCTCCCTCCCTCCCTCGCTCCCCGCCTTCCTCCCTTCCTTACTGCCTCCCTCCCTCCCGCCCTCCCTCCCTCCCCGCCTTCCTCCCTTCCTTACTGCCTCCCTCCTGAAAGTGCTTGCCTCTCCTGCGAGCTGCCTGATGTTGACTCAGGAGCCGCGCATCACACGGCCAGTTCGGAAATCTCGCTATTTTGAAGTGCACCTTTGGTAGTATAACTACCAACCCCTCGGACATACGCACATATCATCGATTTTCACATGTACAATGATCTAGATCATTCAAGGAATATCCATTCCCGATGTTGTATGATCTACGTATTACGGAGGACCATAGTGAATAGGACCAAATATTGTTAGTAAAAATAGGGAAACAGGTATTAATAGTTTCTTTTTGTGTACCGTAGGCCCTGTTTACTAACCCCCCCCCCCTAATGGCTCATATTACATGTTGCTGGGTGCGTGACGTATACCTTCTGCATGATCTAGCACATGCTTCCAGGGTTGGATCTGTACTATATGCAGATCCTGCGCAAAACCTCTCACAGCGGCAGGCGAGGAAATAGATGATCTACTGTATAGATCATGATCTGTCTGTAGATGATCTATCTGATCTGTCCGAGGTACGAGTATGCGAAGTTCTCCGACTTTTATAACCAGGCGAACCTTGGCCGAACCCAAGGCGAACCAGGTATTTTTTTTTACGTTTTACATTCCATCGGGTGAATCTCGAGAGGAACTTATTGGAATACTTCTGTGTAAGAGTTCATGATGTCAGCAGGGGTACAGCCAACCTGTACGTTGGTGCGTCGGTACGTCGGTACGCAGTGCTTTCCCCTGCTCTCTGCGAGAGCTCTTCACCCCATCACAGAGGGCGTGGGTGACGATTTTTTCACGACGGAGCATGGATGGTGAGAGATTTTCGCGAAGGGCTCAAAAATATTCGCTCAATTCTTCTTGGCGAGATTGCCCTAAGAGAGAGAGAGCTGATTAGATGCCAGGTATAGTTGTTTGGGCTTGGTCGACGTAGTTGATAGGGTTTATACTACGCGTATACCCGAGGTATACGAGTACCTGGTAGAGGTTTGTTTCGGTTTTAGGAGGCCTGTGCACGACTATGGCAAATTTCAGGATATCCGTGGGATATCTGCTGTTGTCGTTGGTGCTATATCTACTGCCGGTACGGACTACGATTGATTGCAATACTCGTACGAGTAGTCTATACGTACTCACCGTTCGCCCATAAAAAATATGTATATGATACATGTGCGTATAGATTTGATCGCATTTCGTACGTACGACGTCCAAGAATCAAATAATTTCCAACCATTGGGCAAGGTCAAGTAATTTTCGAGCTCTTCCCTTGGCTCTTTGGGAGAACAAAGACCGACCTCGGTCCTCATCGCAGCAAACAATTTACTTTATTACCCGTAGAAACTCCGTTCTTCATGCGTCATCATGCGTCCCTAGGTATATATAATTTCGCCTATAAAAAAGTTCACGATCACGGCGCATGGACCCTCTGCCTCTGGTGCAGCAGGTAGTTGCACACAGCAGCAGTAGTTTAGCAGTTTTCTTCTGGTGTAGCAATGGACCCAGGCAGCATCCCGGCAACCGCGGTGGCGCTAGGCAGCGCCTTGGCCGCGGGAACAGATTACGCAGGTCTCGGGCTTGTCAGCCGCACTTCGCCCTCGATCTTAGCCAGGTCTGCCGCCTTTCTCGACGAGCAGTGCTTCGCCTTGTTCAAGTTGAAGGCCGGCGCCAGGTGCCTCCAGGCGATACTGAGGGAGATAAACGGGAGGGACCTGAGCAATTCGCGGCTGCTGCTGTACACGGAGGACGACGGGAAGGCTTGGCTGTTGGCGCGACTGTCGGAAAAGATTGCGCGCAAAAGGAAGAACGGCGCGGCGGACACGAACGTCTCGAGGAGTTTTTTCTCCGTGGTAGGTGAGGGAGAAGGAGACAAGCAAACAAACGCACACAAAACAACACCCAGGTTCGAAAAACAATCGAGCTGATGTATACAGCAGTACAGGACACCTACTGTAATACCTAATAAGAAACAGGCTACTGTAATAAGAAAGCCAGGCTGAGATTTAGAGTAAACTAAGAAACTGGGAAGTCGTTGTATTGTAGTTAGTGTAGAACGCAGCTTCTTTCAAATAAGAAATCCAGCCTGGACCATATTTCCTGTTTCTTATCAGGTGTCCTGTACTGCTGTATACGAGTACGTATGATACGCCCGTACGATTTGATTATTTTTACAAGAACCAGCCTGGCGGGGTGGGATTTCTGTGCGAGTTAAAAAATGACATCTTCACACTTGCTTCACTTGGTATTTCACTACTACTCTGCACGTACGTCGTATACACCCCCTCCCGCGAGGACTCACAGATCACAGCAGCAGCAGTGGGATCTGTGGGGTCGACTTTTGCTTTTTAGTGTACTATGAACCCAGGTAAAGGACAGCATGCAGATAGGGGTTGCTTCGCACGCCGGTCTCGGTGTCTCTTCGTTCGAGTATACATGGATACGTATTGTTGTTGTTGTTGTCGTACCGTGCGTATAGGACGCGGACACACACACGATGCGTGCTCCCATAGGCGATTATCACCCGCAGAGCTCTACTTTGACGTACATAGAGTACTTCGGAGACTGCTGTGCTTTTTTTGCTGTGCGTGCTGGGGGTGTACAGCAATCCTGCTTGTGGTAGAGATTACAGTAGACACTGCTGTGCACGTGCGTACAGCCGGTACTCTTGTTTCTTCTGCTGCAATTATTTTTGAATTTCCAACCGTAAACGTAACGGTGTACGAATGATGGCAGGCAAACCCATTTTGATCTCGTGTTGAATACAGTATATCCCATCGATGGTCCACGGAGTCAGAAACGCATCATCCCAGAACACGCACACCGGGTTTTTAGAGGGGCACAGGGCGCGGGGCGGTATAGCCTCGCTCCCCGCCCCGCTTCACCTCGCGACGCAATGCCCTGTGAAGTTAGCAGAGTGGTTTGAAAAAAAGTCGATCTCAGAGCTTATTTGTGTTTAGGCAACAACAGCGCAGAACCAAAGATCGAGACCGTTTCACCCCCCCCCCCTGGGCAACGTGTGTTGGAGGAGGAGATGGGAAAAATAGACGAATGTGACATGGAGAACTTTGGTACACTAAATAGTAGCGAGAAAACGATCGCTTTCTTAGGAGATAGATGGTGGCCACAGGCGGCGAAACAGGAAGGGGATAAAATAGCAAAAAGTTTCTTTGTAATATATGGAAACAACGTAATCAGCGCCCAAATGTTGGAGGTTTCTCTATTTGGAGTAGGAACGGTGCTCCGTCTCGAAAGGGATGCGTGGTCAATGGTCAAATGACTTAGGCGAGCAACAAATGACCCCCCCCCCCCCTGGGCAACAACAATACCTCGTCAGTCTTTCGCGCGTCAGTGCGGGGGGTGCGCAAAGCATTGGTGCAGTCCTCGTACTTCCATTCTTATGATGTTCGTGTGACGTCTACAGCCCAGTACTACTACTGGCATCCGTCTGCTATGTATCACGCAGCTTGCAAAGTTGAGTTTCAAGCCGTTCAATCGGAGCTGACGTATTTTAACATTTTTATAAAAAACACCAGGGCTTTAATTGTCATGGGCCATCGTCGGCCGGCCCGGGGTTGGGTCGGACCGGCCCGGCCGGCCCGGATTGGCCCATCAACTTTCCATATGATGGGCCGCAGCCCGGCGCAGCCCACCACATTTTCAAACATTCACGGCCCGGCCCGACCCGGCCCGGCCCATCACGCCCATAAGACACGGGCTCTATATGGGCCGGTCCGACAATTTTCATTATTCGGCCCGTGAATTTGTCGGGCCGGCCCATGGCCCGGCCCATGTCTTGTCCCGTATCAAAAGGTGCATGAGTGTACGCTGACGTGATTTTCTTACGTTTAATTGTTGATTTTTCGTTAAATTTTCCCGTCTGGATTTGGAGGAACAGCTGTTTTCGGTCCATGAGACACACCTAACCAGTACCCACTACTCACGCAATTCTGCTCCATCAACGACTTTGTCCAATGGCTTCCGTCCCGACTGCGGATCTCCACCTCCTCGTGCTGCTGCAACACCCGCCGCAGCAACAGCAGCAAGCAGCACGTGCTGCTACAGCACCCGGTACTACTCGTACTGTTGCTGCGATACATGCGGCTGCAACACCCGGTACAGCTGCAATATATTATATTAGTATATGCTGCTGCAGGACCCGGTACTACTGCTGCAATACATGCTGCTGCAACACCCGGTACTCCTGCAATAGTACATGCTGCTGCAACACCCTCAATTGGGCAAATATTACGCCAGTATAAGCAGCGATACTTATAATATTTTGGCTGCGGCTTCCCACGCTACAGCAGCAGCAGTCCTCATCCCCGGTCCGACATGGACACACATGAAAAAGTAAACCTCGCTGCAACCTTCAGGCTGAAGATGTCCCCAGTCTGGGCCTTTTTCACGAAGTTGCAGCGGCGATTCCGTCCGCGGGATGAACCAGGGTAAGAGCGTCATGCCGCCTGCGTCGGGGAGACAGCGAGGAGAGTCGTCCGTACACCCACTACGGTACCAAGGCTTTCATCCGATATTTGCACAAGGCATCGTAGTACATTAACCCGAGGAGAGTTGCCAGAGATGCATAGTACAAACGTAGCTGTTTTTGGCGGACAGCGACTCAAGCACACTCAAAAAGTCGTAGTTGTAGCAGCACTACACCGCATACCACGGGCCGCGGCCCGGGCGGGCCCGTCAAAACACGTAGGCCGCCTCATGGGCACAGTGCAGGTCGTAGTAGCAGTATCGGTAGCACACCGCATCTCATGGGTAGCGGTCCGGGCCGGCCCGTCAAAACACATGGGCCGCCTCATGGGCCGGGGGGAGCGGCCCATGTAGAGCCCACATCTCATGGGCCGCGACCATCGAATTTCGAGAGGTTGGGCCGCGGCCCGGCCCGGCCCATCACATTATCACATGTTGGCGGGCGGGCCTGGCCTGGCCCATCAATTTTTCCAAAGTCTCGGCCCGGTTCGGACCGGCCCATCACTTTTTCAAACGTCTCGGCCCGGTTCGGCCCGTCGCAATTTTCAGATCGGCCCGGCCCGGGCAAACGGTCCACGACAAGCCCTGAATAATACCTGGTACGACCTGTTTATTTTATATGCATTTGACCCCCGAGGGAAACGAATCTCACACTCACAGGGCAAGTATGTTTACTCGTATACACACATACATAACGTAAGCTATTTAGTGTAAATGTGCACGAAAAGCAGATTTGAATAGGGGTGCTAGGCAGTGCTTTGCCAAGGGACAGCCCGTCGTTGTTTTTTTTGCAACGTTCACTTGCAGCTATCATAGCATACGAGTGTTTTGTTGCTGTGCCGAACCTCACGAATCAGGTCGGGTCGGGTCGGGTCGGATCAGCTGCCCCGACCCGACCGGCGAAAATTTTACATGTCGGGCCATGCCCCGACATGTCAAATTTCCGCCGGTCGGGTCGGGGCATGACCCCACATGTCAAAATTTTGCTGGGCGGGGCGGGGCCCGACCCGGCATCTCAAACTTTTCGCGGGGCGGGTCGGGTTATGACCGGACATCTCAAACGTTTGGCGGGTCGGGTGGGGTCAGCTGCGACCCGACCCGACCGGCGAAAATTTGACATGTCGGGTCATGACCCGACCCGACCCGGCTCGCGAGATTTGGGAAGCCTCTTGACCAGACCCGGCCCGACCCGTGAGATTTACAAACCCCTTTACCCGACTCGGCCTGACCCGTGATATTTTGAACACCTCCTGACCCGATTTGACCCGATCCGCCAGATACCGATTGACCCGTGAGATACGGGTTTCATACGGGTCGGGTAACCTGAACCCGTGATATTTCTCGCGGGTCGACGAAAAAACTCGCGGGTCGAAACCTACAATCGTTACTTGTTCGTCCGTTGGTTGGGCCTTGGTTCCTCATGCTGTCCCTAGAAATGTCGTACTTTGTTGGTGTTTTGTGCACTGTTTTGTATTTGTTTTTGGATTTTTGGTGTGTGCAAGAGAGAGGTAGATCCACATCCCACACATTGCCGTGCCTACCACGCCTTCTTATCGGGTCGAGCCGATATAGCTCTGACCCAGGATGGCTTCTGCTTCCGACCCGCAAAGCGGACAAGCTATGGTGCCTCCGGCGACGGCGGGAGCGTATACTGTAATTCCTCCTTGTGTTTGTGACATGCATCAATTGTTTAATTTTATCATGTCTTCCTTGTTGCTTCTGCTGGTTTCGTTTTTTATCATCTTGTACCCTGCATTGATTTGTGTCCTGTCTGTAGTGGCGTTTGGAGGATGTGTGAGCATGATATATTGCTGTGGTGGCATCCGACCGGGAGTTCGCCAAAGTATGCCTGGCATAATATAGTATACTGGTATAATACAAGGGTTCCGCTCCGCTAGCGGCTGACGCCGCCCGCTACGTTCTCGCAAGGAAAGGGACAGAAGAGGCTCATGATGTAGTGCAAGCATCGACTTGAAAATGCCAAAAGGTTTTCTGGTGCATCGAAGAATCAGCGGACTTGACATGCACGCAAAACATGCTCGGGATGTACATTATTAGCTCCATGTGCTCCAGGACACCAGAGCTGTATGTCCGAAAGAGAAAGCACAGCAACACGGCTCACAGCACAGCACGGCGTTGCGCTGCCTGCTGTGGGTGTGTTTTGTACCTTTTCGTGATTATGTGTGGTAGTAAAACAGCAGAAGTAGTACTTGGTACTTTGTATTGTATGAAAGAGAAAGCACAAAACATCACGGTCGTCAAGTTGGGAAGTTCGAACACTAAAACTCCACCAAACTGAGAAATATTACATACGTACTCGTACTCGAACTAAACGGCAGGAGCGGGAAACAAAACCGAAAAAACGGTCGAAAGTTTTGAAAATCAAGTGAACACGAAAATTTGCTTAAAACTTAATATCCCGTGGGGTCGTCGGGCCTGTGATGATTGCACCGCTAAAAATAACGAAATTGGAACGTCTGCCACGTTCTGTCAGCCTCGATACTCCCCGCCCCCTCGCGGTCACCTCGCCATCGATTCGGTCCGGATCGAGCTCTACTGCCTCTCTGCCCAAGTGAGCCCCGTGGACCACCACGCGTGAAGCCCGGTGCTCACCGTGGCCCTCGTTTCCCCGCTCGACGGCGATGATGTTCAAATCGCGTGGCTGTCTCTCTGTAAATAATATTTGTTCGAGAAAGGAGCACCGCTTGAGTGTTATTTTACAGACGGAGACGAACCTTATAAATTCGGACATACTGGATTTATCGCGGCAGCAGCAGAAGGTAGACAAAGCCCCTTTATGATCTCCTTAAGCCTCGATGGACACGCCACGCCTAACAACGATAAAGGCGACCGCGCTCCTTCTGACCCCCCGCAGATCTTGCAAAAGAAAAACGCGAATTAGTACCGCTATATGCCCATATTCACGAGCACCGATTACATATTTGTGTTCATACTGCGGGGCTTAGATTCACCGACATGATACCGAGGGGGCTCAATCAAACCGTAGCCCCCCGCTAGCCGCGACGCTTCGTCACTCCTCTCCCTCGACGATCACGCCACGGAGACACGCTACGGTAGAGGTGGGGTGCACCTGCTTTTTTCAGCGGCTCCTCTCTCGAGGAGCTCAACAGGATGCCTTGCCCGAAAACTGGATTAAACAAGAAACATACATCTAACCCTTTTGGGAGTGTTGAGATAGCGATCAACTTTGGTGCTATCAGCCGCTCACAAGCAGCTTGAGCGCAAAGCAGTACGGATAGGATCGGGTTGCGCCCGTGCCGTACGGCTCTTTGCATTGGAACTCGGACACCATCGTGTATCCCCGCCCCCAAAACGCAATGGTTGGTGCTGTAGTCGTCACCTTCTTATGATCGTATTTTTCCCTCTGAAGTCCCAAGAGGGTTGGAACCCGACGGAGCAATGCATTTTAGGGGTGGCGCCCTATTTTGTCATGGCCTAGGTCAATACCGAAGCCTATTATTAGTATGCTTGCCATTTGATACTGTGTACACGCGCACTACGATAAAGGTGGCACCTTTTTTTTTTTCTGAAACGTTTTCTGCATGATGGGGCTCCTTAAACCGAAATCGTCGGACTTTCAATCTTGTCTGGCACTAGTTATCATTTTTGTACTTGTTACGGGAGACCGTGTCACGTAGGGGACCTACGGGTACACACAAAAACCTATATAGTACCAATATTTGGTCCTATTCGCTATGTAGAAACCACGAATGAACACGTCTGTAAAGCACCGGTCAAGGAGCCCAGTCAGGGAGAAACATTTCCCCTATAAGGAAAAAAAGCAAGTGTCAAATCCCCACCATAGCACGCCTCAGCTGTCCCGCCCTGCTGCAATCCTTCTGTGTGTATTCATAGGTGATGTGATGCTGGACAAGGCCTCCCACTGGGCCACCGACCAGCTCCTGAGGACCGGCCTGTGGTCGGAAGGGGGGCCTCTGGCTGATGATACCCCTGGCTGTGGATTTTCGTTCCGGTGGGGGCCACGCCTGGAGGGGTCGGGACACTCGCACAGCGACGGGGTGTGTGCAACCACGACCGCCTTCAGACTCGAGTACTACAGAGCGGCCATCAACGTTCACACGCATACGAGGCTTCCGGAGCTGGTGAAGCAGACGGACGCGATGCTGGTTGACCTTGAGGAGTGCAAGGGGGGTGAGTCAATCTACTGCACAAATGCTTTGATGATTTTTTTTTTTTGTGTTTTCCAGCTTAACTCCTTTGGCGTTTCAGAGAGGGCAAAGTAATGCGGACAAAAACATGTCTATTCATTGTGAAATCGGCCCTGGCCTGCTTGGCTGGAGGAGGATAAACGAAGGCGTGAAGCACAAGACACCCTTGCAGATTTGACTGGTGAAACGTCTCGGTCAGGAGTCGGTAGAGGCATTCGTGAGGGGGACTGCAATATATTTTGTTGTTTCCTTGTCATATATTTAGGTGTGATTGGTGGCACCTTACGTGTGTTCAGTCGATTGGGTTCTATAGTCATCCTTTTATATGTGTATAACAACCGTTAGTAGTGTAGGTAGGGGTTGCAGTTAGTTTTTGCCTTCTGAAGCAAGGCGTTTCCGATTTCTGATTGGTTGAGCTCCTCAAGTGACCAACTACCTGTTACGTATGAAGCTTTTGCTATTACTGCAGCAGTAGTTAGCGCGTTTGTTTTAGGACTACTGCTGTACGTAGCGCATCAAACGTTTTGTCGGGTTGCCCGAAGAAACTTCTTCGAAGTCGCGGTTCGGGTAACATATATGACGTCCTCATATGTCAGGAGCTGAGAAAAGATGCCGCCATCCCTGTAAGGCGGCATTGATCAAACGTAGGGCCCATAACTGAAACGAGGAGTCGTACGGCACAGGGTTGCTGCCTGATTCTTGATTCCCGAGCTGTTGCGAGCTCGCACTCTATAGCCGTAGACGATTCAGCAAGAGCAACGTTATCCTTTGGCTGGTGCCACTGTAAACATACACAAATGCCTGAATTTCCTGCAAAACCCAAAAACTGTGTTTTTGAGCGGAGCAAAAAAGCGCGACAAGATGGACAATCCCAAAGCCGACGTAGGGTCATCACGAAATCATGTTGTACACTTTGTGGCTCGTTCATAATCTTATCAGCAACATAATGCCAAAGAAAATGGGTGTACCCCTCGTATGGAGACTAAAGTTGGTCCAATATTGGAATATTCAACAAAATGGGGTGTCTCGCAGGGGCGTAAAAAAAAAAGAAAAAACGACACCACACCCGTAGGAAGGTCAGAATGAAAAACAAACCGGATCGCTGTGATCACAGGACGAAATGAGCGGAAACCATTTTTTTTTTTCCGTTTTTTGTTCCTTTTTTTTACCTTGGTTTTAGAGACCCCCCCTATTTTTTTTTCGCTGGTGGGGGGGGNTTATCGGGTCGAGCCGATATAGCTCTGACCCAGGATGGCTTCTGCTTCCGACCCGCAAAGCGGACAAGCTATGGTGCCTCCGGCGACGGCGGGAGCGTATACTGTAATTCCTCCTTGTGTTTGTGACATGCATCAATTGTTTAATTTTATCATGTCTTCCTTGTTGCTACTGCTGGTTTCGTTTTTTATCATCTTGTACCCTGCATTGATTTGTGTCCTGTCTGTAGTGGCGTTTGGAGGATGTGTGAGCATGATATATTGCTGTGGTGGCATCCGACCGGGAGTTCGCCAAAGTATGCCTGGCATAATATAGTATACTGGTATAATACAAGGGTTCCGCTCCGCTAGCGGCTGACGCCGCCCGCTACGCTCTCGCAAGGAAAGGGACAGAAGAGGCTCATGATGTAGTGCAAGCATCGACTTGAAAATGCCGAAAAGTTTATGGTGCAGCTAAGAAACGGCGGACTTGACTTGCACGCAAAACATGCGCGGGATGTACATCATTAGCTCCATGTGCTCCAGGACAACAGAGCTGTATGTTCGAAAGAGAAAGCACAGCAAAACGGCTCACAGCACGGCGTTGCGCTGCCTGCTGTGGGTGTGATTTGTACCTTTTCGTGATTATGTGTGGTAGTAAAACAGCAGAAGTAGTACTTGGTACTTTGTATTGTATGAAAGAGAAAGCACAAAACATCACGGTCGTCAAGTTGGGAAGTTCGAACAACAAAACTGCACTAAACTAAGAAAGAGTACATACGTACTCGTACTCGAACAAAACGGCAAGAGCGGGAAACAAAACCGAAAAAAACGGTCGGAAAGTTTTGAAAATCAAGTGAACACGAAAATTAGATTAAAACATAATATCCCGCGGAGCCGTCGGGCCTGTGATGATTGCACCGCTAAAAATAACTAAATTGGAACGCCTGCCATGTTCTGTCAGCCTCGACGCTCCCCGCCCCCTCGCGGTCACGTCGCCATCGATTCGGTCCAGATCGAGCTCTCCTGCCTCTCTGCCCCAGTGAGCCCCGTGGACCGCCACGCGTGAAGCCCGGTGCTCACCGTGGCCCTCGTTTCCCCGCTCGACGGCAATGATGTTCAAATCGCGTGGCTGTCTCTCTGTAAATATTATTTGTCCGAGAAATAAGCACCGCCTGAGTGTTATTTTACAGACGGAGACCAACCTTATAATTTCGGACATACTGGATTGATCGCGGCAGCAGCAAAAGGCAGACAAAACCCCTTTATGATCCCCTTAATCTTCGATGGACACGCCACGCCTAACAACGATAAAGGCGACGGCGCTCCTTCTGATCCCCCCCGCAGATCTTGCAAAATAAAAACGAGAATTAGTACCGCTATATGCCCATATACATGAACACCGATTACGTATTCGTGTTCATACTGCGGGGCTTAGATTCACCGACATGATACCGAGGGGGCTCAATCAAACAGTAGCCCCCAGCTAGCCGCGACCCTTCGTCACTCCTCTCCCTCGACGATCACGCCACGGAGACACGCTACGGTAGAGGTGGAATGCAGCTGCTTTTTTTCAGCGACTCCTCTCTCGAGGAGCTCCACAGGATGCCTCACCCAAAAAAACTGGATATAACAAGAAATATCCACACCCAATCCCTTTGGGAGTGTTGATATAGCGACAAACTGAATGGTAACGTTGGTGCTATCTGCCGCTCACAAGCACCTGGGGTGTCGAGCAGTACGGGTAGGATCGGGTTGCGCCCGTGCCGTACGACTCTTTGCATTGAAAACTCGGACACCATCGTGTATCCCCGGCCCCAAAACGCAATGGTTGGTGCTGTAGTCGTCACCTTTTTATGATCGTGTTTTTCCCTCTGAAGTCCCAAGAGGGTTGGAACCCGACGGAGCAATGTGTTTTAGGGGTGGCGCCCTATTTTGTCAAGGCCTAGGTCAGTAGCGAAGCTTATTATTAGTATGCTTGCCATTTTGATACTGTGTACACGCGCACTACGATAGAGGTAGCAATTTTTTTTGTCTGAAACGTTTTCTGCATGATGGGGCTCCTTACCTTAACCCCAAATCGTCGGACTTTCAATATTGTGTTGTACTAGTTTTCATTTTTGTACTTGTTACGGGAGACCATGTCAAATAGGGGACCTACGGGTACACATAAAAACCTAAATAGTTGACTATTGATACTACAGTACCAATATTTGGTCCTATTCGCTATGTAGAAACCACGAATGAACACGTCTGTAAAGCACCGGTCAAGTGGTATTCCGATGATACTGGGTTAAGGAGCCCAGTCAGGCAGAAACATTTCCCCTATAAGGAAAAAAGAAAGTGTTAAACCCCCACCACAGCACGCCTCAGCTGTCCCGCCCTGCTGCAATCCTTCTGTGTGTATTAACAGGTGATGTGATGCTGGACAAGGCCTCCCACTGGGCCACCGACCAGCTCCTGAGAACCGGCCTTTGGTCGGAAGGGGGACCTCTGGCTGATGATACCCCTGGCTGTGGATTTTCGTTTCGGTGGGGCCCACGCCTGGAGGGGTCGGGACACTCGCACAGCGACGGGGTGTGTGCAACTACGACCGATTTCAGACTCGAGTACTACAGAGCGGCCGTCAACGTTCACACGCATACGAGGCTTCCGGAGCTGGTGAAGCAGACGGACGCGATGCTGGTTGACCTTGAGGAGTGCAAGGGGGGTGAGTGAATCTACTGCATAAATTATTTGATGACTCACTTTTAATTTTCCAGCCTAACTCCTTTGGCGTCTCAGAGAGGGCAAAGACATGTGGACTCGTAAACATGTCGATTCCAAAATCGGCCCTTGCCTGCTTGGCTGGAGGAGGATAAACGAAGTTTTTTTCGCCTGTCATGTATTGAGGTCTGATTGGTGGCACTTTACATGTTGCTAAGTCGATTGGGTTATACAGTCACCCTTTTATATGTGTATAACATACTATTAATAGTGTAGGTAGGGGTTGCAGTTAGTTTATATTTTTTGCCTTCTGAGGCAAGTTTTGTTTTATTTTTTCTGATTGGTTGAGCTCCTCAAGTGACCAACTACCGGTTACGCATAAAGCTTTCACTAGTACTAGTTAGCACATTTATTTTAGAACTCCTGCTGTAGAGCATCGAAATATTTGTCGGGTTGCCCGAAGATAATTCTTCGAAGTCGCGGTTCGAGTATCATATCTGACGTCCTGATATATATGTGAGGAGCTCAGAAAAAAAGCCGCCATCCCTATAAGGTGGCATTGCTCAAACGTAATGCCCATAACTGAAACGAGGAGTCGTTAGGCCCAGGGTGCAGCCTGATCCTTGATACCCGCACCGTTACGCGTTCGCACTGTATAGTCGTAGACGATTCAGCAATAGCAATGTTATCCTTTAGCTGGTGCCACTGTACACATACACAAATGCCTGAATTTCCTGCAAACCCCAAAACTGTTTATTTTAGCAGAGCAAAAAACGCAACAGGATGGACAATCCCAAAGCCAACGTAGGTTCACCACGAAAGCAGGTTGTACAACTATAATGGTACTATGCCAACGACATTGGGTTAAGGAGCCGATCTGTCATTAGTAAAATAAAATAAAATAAGTGCTACCCCAACCGTAACACGCCTACTTATCCAGTGGGTTAACACGCCTCGTTATCCAGTATCGTAACACGCCTTCTTTTCCAGTGGGCCCCATAAGGGTTATGACCCCTTTCGAAGCTCACCCCTGTGTCCCGGCAAACACGCGTGCTACGATAGAGGTAGTACGTTTCGGCTAAACGTTTTCTGAACGATCTCCTTAACCCAAACTCGTCGGAACATCAACCATTCTTGTGTTCCAATATTTTTCATTTTATCGTTAGGCCATGGGATTGGTCATCGGGTACATAGGTATTTTCTTTTTCTCCAAGATCAGTGCTTGAGGTGAGGAATAGGGCTCGTCAAGTGACCACCCTCAGGAAAAAACATGGCCTGTATGCAGGTGCACCTCTAGCGTAGCATGCGTCCAAACACAACTTGGAACAAGCGTGGGGTGAGATTTTCCTCGGTGAGAGGGTCAACTCGTACGTACGAGGATTAACCCTCGGCAGCTTTCTGAACAAACCGTGGTCACTCGGGTTAGTAGGGTGCAGCTCACCCCTGTCATGCGACCCGCCTTGGTGCAAGCAATGCCTGCCTGGCTGGTGAAAACCCAACGTGCTCCGTCCCGGCATTGTGGCGATGCGAGGGTCTATGGCCATACGACTACGGCCATGCACGAAATGATTACCCCCCCCCCCCCCCGGGTTTGTACATGCCTTCCTTTTTATTTCGCAGAGTCCTGGACGTTCGAGGGAGACGAGTGGCTGCCTAGTGATAGCAGCAAGCGCGCAGCCCAGAGGGTGGTGGATTTCGTTCGGAGAATGCGACGCGATACCCATATGCTCCTGCCCGATACAGCTCGCTTGATGGTGAACCGGATCCTGGAGGCGGATGTGAAGGGCCGTGCCAAGGGGATTGGAGCGGCTTACATGCTAGCCGTGGCGTTCAGGGGCCTCGTAGCTTGCTCCGTGGGCAACCGCATGGTAGGCGTGAGATTTTTGAACGAGCTGAGCCCTGCGTCATCCACGATTCTCCGGGAACGCTCTTTGTCTCTGGTGTCGTCGTTGAATGTGGACTCGACAATAGCAGAAGTCGGTGCTATGACCCCCGCAGAGGTCGAGGGGGCCATCCTAAGCAAGGACCTCTACTCTGTGTTCGGGTCCGGATACGGTGTGGGCATTCCTAACGGTGGGTGCATACTGGACCTGGCGGGCAGACAGCGCTCGCACCCGGCTGAAGGGATAATCGAGCTAGGGGGGTCACTGCTCCCGGACTTGTCTAAGCGGTACGGGGACCGCGAAACGCTAGTTTTCGGGAGGACTGTCGTGAGCAAGCGGGAGGCCAGAACGCGGGTAGCCTTCGTGAGGGACCCGATCGCCACCAACCTCGCCCTTCACTACCCTACCACGGAGGTGGGAGGGTTCGAGAAGAACTCCCTCTCGATGCTGCTGGGGTCACTGAACCTCACGTACCTCACCGCCAGCAGCGAGAACGCCGCTCTATTTCGGACGTGGATTTACCCCACCCTTTGGTCGCGTCTGTGCAGCTGCAGCTACGACGCGATTGAAAGCACGCACGGCGTACTCTTCGACTACGCCGCCCGCAGCGTCTTAGCCTGGAACTTGGCAGCAGAGAGCACCAGCGGGCCGGTGTTGAACTCCGCGGCTCTGTACATGGCGACCGAGGTCATCGGGAAGAAAGCGGTATCGTACGACGGGGATTTCGGGTGCTGGTGTGAGGCCCTCGGACTGAGGCGCGTCCCTAATACCGACTCGGGGATCATCGCGGACGCTCCCCTGGTCCTGCCGGAGTGCAAGGTCTGGAAAACTGAGAAAGGCGGGGAGGCTCTCAGGTTGCAAGAGAACGGGCGGTATCTTAGTGTGGACAGAACGAGATCGGACAACATTGACCACGTGATCAGGGATTTTGGCTGTACTCCCTGCAAAGATATCCCCCCAACGGACGAATCTGTTAAACTGGGCGGGCGTGTGGGATGACGCTTGTGGATGCGTGCTACACGAAAGAGATACTGTGTCCCTTTTCGGCTGAAAAATAGTATTTCTGACAACCGGGCCTCCCTCGACCGTTTCAAGTACCTATTTCAAGAGATCACAGTAAATAGGGGACCTACGGTACACACTAACAGCTATACGTTTCCGTATTTTTACTGACAGCATTTATTTGGTCTTACTTTTGCTATGGTCCTCTGTAATATAGTAGCGTTCATCCCGTTCTTGTGTAGCAGTTTCATTTGAGGGCCTAGGTTAATAGTTCATTTTGGGGTATATAGAGCTCCTCAAAGGAGGAACCTCAGAAACATTAGGCGCCACCCCTACACGGCAAGGACGTTTGCTTGCTACGGTAGAGTTGGCACGTTTTAACCATGCTTTTGAAATTTTCTGACTATTAGTAAACAGTCTTTAACCGAGGACGATCGCCCCTATATATATATATGCATCATAATATGAAGATCGTTTCGATTACACATGTTAGTATATCAACGGTTTCTTATAAACTTACGAACATATAATGGTATCATTTGATGGCTTTTACACCAGGTTTCGAAAGCACGTCATCGCGGGCGGTGTATAGGATGTAGGCGTTTTCAGATGACGCGTTTTGGCGGAAATGATTCTGAATAAAGGGGCTCCTTAACCCATAATCGTCGGAGTTCCATTATTTCGCTGCTAGTTTTCGTTGCATCCTTAGGCCATTGAATGGTTCATTGGGTAGCACTATCGTTTCCATTCAGAATCAGAGTTTGGCTGGGGCATAGAGCTCCTCAAGTGGCCATCCCTCAGAAAAAAACAGGGTGCACCTCTATCGTAGCAGGTATGTGTCAGATCGGGGTCTGTGCGAAGTGTTTGTTTGGTCTCCTTCGACAGCACCCTGGAGCAGAACACCACGCGATGTAACGTCGTTCGTAGGCGTTTTTATTTCATGTTTGCCATAATTTGTGATGTTTTACCTTTGTCTTTGGACCCACGCTACCCGTGGTTGTGAGGCTGCTGTCCATTTTTTGCCCCCTCCCCCCTTTTGTACACATGTTTTCTCGCGCTACGTATAAGCTTTACATATTTTATGCAAGCAGGCAGTACGTGTTCTTGCACGTTTTCAAGTCTGCCTCTTTATTTGTTTACGGACTCTAATAATTTCTTCTGGTATTTGCTTCGCTCGGTCAAGTTACTGTGCGTTGTCGCTAGACTGGGAAATTATATCTGTCAGTTTTTCTTGAATACGCCGACTTACCTCCAGACGTGGCTACCCCTGCGTTTCTTCACTCTCCATCGCTGCGGCATGCCGGTGTAGTGTAGCTTTGTTTGAGTTTAGGCTTTGATTATGGTCTGGAGTTTGGGACCTGGACTCTTTTAGGCGTGGAAGACTGAACGAAGGAAATCGGGGGTTTGTGGAGTGGTATTACATCGTTGGCATGATTGAAAAGGGGGACGGGGAAAGGTTCATCAAGTCGTTATGACGGTGGTGCAGCTGGTTGGACTGCTCGAGAGACAGAGATTGGGAAGGCTTCTAAGACAGAAAGGGCGCATGCTATACAATAGAGGGAGCAATGTTTGGCTGAAATGATCTGTGAATGATCACGCTCCGCAAGCTAAAATCAACCGTCGGACTTTCGTTATTCATCTTTACTGCTGTGTTGCAACACTTTTCAGATTGTACTTGGGTCGTGGTATGTAGCACTTTTATTTTCCTCCAAAATCATTTTGTGGGTGACTTACTATTAGTATAGATCTCGCCTCCAACGAAGAGCTCAGACAAAACCAAATGGTGCACCTCTATCGTAGCGTGCGTCAACGGAAGAAGACCAAAACAAAAACACGACAGCTTTGAGTTCTATCGATCGGTCAATACTCAGCTTCACAAGCTGCGTGATAACTGTTCGCGCGTTTTTATACGTTTTCCTCGCGATTACCTGCTGGCCGGTGGCTCTCCCCTGGATCCTACCGGGCGGGGTCCACTAGACGATAATGCTTACAGAACACGATTTCCATTTTATTTCGGCCAATACCATATTTCGTGCGCTCTACTCGTGGTGTTGGCGTTTTTCCTGGGAGACCGGGCTCGTGAACCCAATACATTGCGAAAACCAAGAAGAGTGTTTTGGGGCAGCTTTTTTCGTGTCACTTTGAGATGTCCATCGATTCGCGCCTTTACCGTTTTATCAAAAACCCACCTGGAGGGTGAGGTGTGTGGACGCCATCGAGTAGGTCCCGAGCCTCTCGTGAAAACAGTTTGGTCTATTTCAACTGTAGAAACTGCACATTCTGCAACACAAGGGAAATATACCGACGATGTTGGGTTTACCCTTGTAGGACTGGAGTCCCGTTTTGGGGACAAATCACTTAGAGTTAGACTGGTTTGTCCCCAAAACGGGACTGCAGTCCTAAAAGGGTTAATGAGCCGACCCGTGCTAGGATAGAGGTAGCACTTTTTGGCTGGTTTTGTTTGTGAATGATCGAGCTCCTTACCCTAAAATCGTCCGGTTTTTCATTCTCCTCGTGTTTAGCTATTTTTCATCCTTTGCTTGAGCCAAAGGCTTGTTTATCGGGTAGCCCTTTTTTGTTTTACCTGCAAACACAGTTTTTGGGTGAGGTGAGAGGGCCCGTTTTAACGAAGAAGAACAAAAAAAAAACAACTTGAAAAAAAAACAAAAAAAAAATCCACTTTTCATTGGTCAGAACCCGCACCACCACCCAAGATTATACCCCAAGATCCCAATCTTTGATGCTGGTGCGTGTGTTGACCAATGAAAAGCGAATTTGAATTTTATTTTTCCAAATTGAATTTATTTTATACTCGTTAATATGGGCCCTAAGGAGCTCTTCAAGTGACCACACCACCCTCAGAAAAAACGTGGTGCACCTGTATGCAGGCATGCGTCAGCCCCCGTCATCCAGATTTTTTTCAGCCGAAAATTGCTACCTCTATCATCGTAGCACGGGTCTCTGCAGTATATACATGCCATGCGTACTAAGCGGTGTCGGCGGCAGGCAAAAATATCTCCCCGCGGCCGGGACGACGATCGACGGTGGCGACGGAGGTGGAACACACGACGAGCGACGTAGTCTTCGTGAAGGAGGAGCAGACATGGGCTACGATAGCCTGCATGCAGGTGCACCATGCTTTGTTCTGCCTTCTGAGGGCGGTCACTTGAGGAGTTCTATACCCCAACCAAAAACTGAGTTTTTGGACGAAAACAAAGGCGCTATACCCGATGAACGATCCCATGGCCTACCGAGACCAGCCAAAATGTTGGCAACCGGTCGTGGGTAAAGGAGCCTTCACTACTACTTTAATAGCCTTTAATAGCCTTTAATAGCCTTTAATAGCCTTTAATAGCCTTTAATAGCCTTTAATATCTTTAATAGCCTTCAATAGCGGCTTTAATAGGCCATTCATAAACCGTTTCGGCCAATTAGCGGTATACCTACACCTCTATCGTAGCACGAGTCAGCAGAAAGATCACCAATCCTTATACATACATACGTGGCCCGTATGTGCGAACTTCACGAAGCTCGGCAGAGCTGAACAGGGGAGCCCACCCAAGGCAGTCTTGTCAGTGCAGGGCGTCAGCCCACCCAAGCCTACACATGGGACCGGCGAGGAGGGAGTGCGCAGCTCGCACGCCCGTATTAGGTAGATGCCCCCGTCGGACAGCTTTCCTTTTATCTGGGGTATGGAGCTGGGGAGTGGTTTTCTCCAAGCCCCCCCCCCATCCAGGTGTTTTTCGTCCTTTTGGTATGGGTTCGGTATTGGGTTTGATGTTTGCTTCATCTTTTTTCTCGTCCTGCCGACGCCTTGCCCCGCCAGAGCCGGGGGGGGCGTCAGGGTAACATAACATGGCTATTTATACCAATTGCACATGAATGAGTGCATTTGTATTGTTTTTCTCTTTGTGCTGCATGTTTCAGCAAGGGACTCTCCCCCCCCCTCGCGGGGTTGTAGGTAGTGCCCACTACCCGTTCGGTGTTAGTTGTTGCCGTCTCCCCCCCTCCCCCCCCCTCCTTCGCCTTGTTGGCGGTTCGCGGGAGGTGTTTCACGTTGGCTTCCTTCATCATACCGCCTGCGTTTTCGTTCGATTGTCTTTCTTAGCGTTTTTCCCGGCTTCATAGCCTAGCAACTCAGAGGCGTGGGAGTGGGTTTTAAGGAGCCGCATCTTCGACTCATGCTCTAGTTCGTGGAACTGATATTTCTTCGTTCGGGAGTTGCCCATATTTATGCATATACAGCTCATCAGGGTGGGCTAGTGTACTATAATGGGCTTGGAAGGCTGGTAATTACCTCATGACAAGTAATTGATTATTGTTGTACTACTTACTTACTTGGATGTCATTCATTCGTATTCAGGATAATCATACGAAATACGAATGGAAAGGCAATGATGCCCTCCCACGCCAGATGTTGCCTGGCCTCTGGAACCATACATACTTCAAGCTATTTATCTCCATACTTCTGATTTTACGCGCGATGATACTGATTATCACGAAGGACATGCTTAATAGGCACATACTTACAAGGGGATACTCCGGGTCCCACTCAGTCACGTTAACCCTGGTACATTTCTTGGATTCTCTACAGTACCCCCATTGGCATTCTTGCTACACTGCGACAACAACAACAACAGTACCAGTGATAGTAGCAATACAGAGTGTGCGTCCGATTTTGAGTGTGAGGTACACATACACGTGATCGTGAGGGGTACCTGCCCGACCGTGCCATCGCACAGTCCATGTGTACTGTGCTGTGTACGGCATAAGTAAATACGGTGTGTGCTAGCTGCACGTCAACACGAGGGACAGAGAGGGGATCGGCGTCGGTGTCCGGTGGCGTCTACTCTCATCCTCGAGGCATGTGTATACCCACCATGAAGTTATGACACATGATGCACACTTACGCTTCCATTTTCGTTTACCTGGTGCAAAACATTGGTGTACAGGAGCGAGGCAGGGTGGGGGCAGAGGAGAGGCACGAGGGGCGGGGGCCAGGGGGGGGGGGGGCAACACGGCCGCTATCTGCTACGTCTTGAAGCACAACAGACCGCCTGCTACGATAGAGGTAGCCTATCATTGCTGAATACTTTCTGAATGAATCGAAGCTTCTTAGCCAAAAAAGTCGGACGTCCACAGTCCCTAGTTTTGCATATTTTGTTTTACTGTAATAGCTTTGGGCCATGGTATTGTTCAACCACGGTTAGCACCTTTTAGTTTCTCAAATCACCCAGTTTTAAGTGAGGTAATGTAACTACTACTACTACTCACTGCTACTAGTACTACTAATACTAAGAACTACAGCACTGCTCCTACTTCAACGTTACTTCTACCACGACTACTATCACTACTGATACTAACTACGAATGATACTACTACTACTCTACTACGCTTGCTAGTACTACTACTGTGCTACTACTACTACTTTCCTCTACTACTACTGCTGCACCTATTACCTACTAATTACAAGTACTACTACTACACTACTACTACTACTACAACTACCGTACTCCTACTCATACTACTACTAGTACTTACTATGCTGCAACTATACTACCACTACTTAACTACTACTACTACTACTACCTACTACTAACTATCGACTGACTACCTACTACTACTAGCTAATACTGCTTACTTTTAGTCACTTCTACCACTACTGCTACTACTATTACTGCTATGACTGCTACCTACTGCGTACTACTACTGAACTGCTGCTTACTGACCACTAACTACTACTACCCCTCAACTACTACACTACTAGCTACTGACAACTACTACTACTACTACTCCTACTATTGCTACTGCTACTATCACTACTACACTACGACTACTACTACTACTACTACTACCACCATACTACTACTACTACTGCTCTACTACTACGCTGCTTACTACTACTACTACTAGACCTATATCTACAAGTACTAACTATACTACTACTACTACAACTAGTGCTACTACTGACCTACAACTACTGCTACTACTGTTACACCTTCAACTTTTGCTTCACTACTGCAGTTACTACTACTACTACTAGTACTATACTACTACTACTACTTAATACTACACCCACTACTGCTAGCTGCTACTACTTATTACTAACTAGAACTTAGACAACTACTTCTACGATTACTACTGCTACGATCAACTACTACAAGTACTGCTTACTACTACGACTACTCCTACTACTGCTGCTTACTACTGCTCCTACTTACTATTTTACTGCGCTACTATACTACTTCTCCATACTCCACTCCTACTGCAACACCTACTACTACTACTACTGCTAGTACTACTACTACTACTACTACCACCATACTACTACTACTGCTACTACTGCTGCTACTACTACTACTACTAGTCCTACTATACCTACTACTACTACTACTACTACTACTACTACTACTACTACTCCTACAACTACTGCTACTACTATTACACCTTCTACTTCTGCTTTTACTACTGCTGTTACTACTACTACTGCTGCTACTACTACTACTACTACTACTACCACTACTACTGCTGCTACTACTATTACTACTAGAACTGCTACAACTACTTCTACGATTACTACGACAACTACTACTAGTACTGCTACTACTACTACTACTCCTACTACTGCTGCTGTGCTGTTTAACGTACTGTACTTCAAGGAAATATTCCAAAACTAGTTTTATTAGTCTCTGTCTCGCTCATCGTGTATGTTCGTCTTGGCCGCACGGCAAGTAGGCACAAGGCACTGAAGGTCTGCTTTCGTAGATCCTGTGCCCTATCGCGAATAAAAATATGCGCCAAGTGACAAACAAAGTTCAACTAATTGTTTTCCACATTATTTTCAAGTTAAAGTTTAAAGAATAGCATATTTTTTTCAAAACCTCGTACAGATGACGCTGATCATCAGGTGCTGGCATGGTCCTCTCTCCCAGGAGGCAGAGTCAAAACTCGTACATAGCCAATCAAACCTCGCACCTGGGGCAACGCCAGGAAGCAAAGGCTGGATTAGACAGCGAGGCTGGCGGGCGGAGCCTAACGATAGCACGCGGAGGGGAGGGCGATAACAGCACAGCAGCAGCTTGGGAAGGATTTCCGTTATTTCTTTGTGGACAAAAGGCGAGTACTCGTACTCATACTCGTATGATGATGTCTGATACAAGCAAAATCGTACCACTACGGACGTAAATGTAAACACCGTTCGCCCATAAATATGATTACCGAACGGTCTTTATATTACTGCCCATATTGGCACAGCATACCTGGTACATAGCACAGCACAGCAGTTTTCAGCAGGCGGAGAGTTGTACACAAGAAGGCGACGAGCTGACATTCGTATCATTTTCGTCTGGTATGAAAATTAGAAATAGCACAGCATACCGCCTCAGGTACACTGTGTGCTTCTGTGCATACACACATCTTCAGGAGATACCCAGGGCCCGCCGGTGCTGTCACCACAAGACAGTTGTTGTGCGTCGCTACGTGCATACCAACGCAGGGAAACTTTCTACAGCAGTGCGCACAGCAGCAGCAGCAGTAAAATCGACCGAGTCCAATTAAATAAAATTATTATAAATACGTCAGCTGTGAGTTCAACCGATTGAATAGTAGATACTCAACTTTGCGAGCTAAGTAGAATTGTTGAAAGAGGCGACAAGGATCTGGACTGTTTTTGGTGCCGATCTGGCCGTAACTGTAAGAAGCGTAACGTTATTTTTCCACACAGTAAAGAAGTACTATGCGAGATAAATCACTCCTATATTTTCGGACAAAAGTGACATTGCGGAGGAATTGCACGAAAAAGCTCACCCAAGGTTGATCGTACCGCCACAACAACAGCAGTACGCTGCGAGACTAAATACTTGTACATAGACTGCCGTACCGCCATGGTTTGGTAGCCCCACAAACTACGAAGGTGCCTGGTAGGCACGCCCGAGCAGACGAGACATCCTGCAACTGCAGTCCTCTGTAGGCAACCAAAGCCGGCGCAGTCGGGACGGCGCGGCTGATACATTTCAGGTGCCCAAAATCAGCACAGCAGTAGTCGCTGTCCACAACACACGGAGCGATTGGTTGCTGTGGTAATGATACTCTCTGTCTGTACAGCAGTCCCACTACTACTGTAAAAAACAAAAGGCACAGGGATGGGTGGAAAGGTTCATGTGAGCCCAGAGCCGCGATGTTCATCCATTAATTCAGCATGATGGTGTGTACGGGTTGTGTTGCTCCTGCCACGTCCGATGTGCGCCGGTTGTTGCTCTGCCCATGCGAGGGCCTGAGGCTGTAACGGTCCAAGTACGGCCAGAGGCCCCTTTACACCACCGCACAGCAGTAGGAACAACTGTGTACCAAAAAGCTGGGAGATTTCACAGCAGTGTAGGCTTGCGTTTGTGCACATATCATATCATATGTACAGCAGTATCTCGTCTGCTGTTGTCGTGGGATGTGGAATACACGATGGGTGGATACCTTTTCCATGTTCTGGTAGCTGGGTATTCGTATGATTCGAGGATGCTTATCTTCGGAGTATCTCTGGGATATCATACACTGACTTGTGTTGCGTGCCATCCGCCATCTAAAACAGCGATGCCTGTGCAGCTAGGGGCTCGTATGCTATACGTACTCGTAAGCACCGGCTCAGTACTATAGGGCATGGCACATACCCATATAGCCCGCACACAGCGACCAATGGTGAAGAGCGCGATCTTAAAAGCAGTACGAGTGCAGTGTAGTACCGGACACCTGTGTGTACAATACAGAAAACCTAAGGAAAAGGAACGGGAAATCTGGTCCAGGCTGGATTTCCTATTTGGGAGAGGGTGCTTTCAACACCAATTTCAAGATAAAGACTCCATAATTTCTTATATTCCTCTAAATCTCAGCCTGGCGCTCTTTCTAGCCTGTTTCTTAGTAGGTGTCCTGTAGTACTCTATACTGCAAAAAGGAACAGGAAACCTGGCCGAAGCTGCTGGATTTCTTTTTGAGAATGGGCTCGTTTTTCACTAAATCCAGTATAACGACTCCTGGATTTCTTACGTACATGTTCTTATAAACCCCAACGCGCGTTTTTCGTGTTGCTCTCGTCTCCAATAGCAGGGACCCCCCCCCCTACAATGTGGTCGTAAAATGAATCCTTGTCGAGACACTTATTGAACACTGAGAACTGTAGTATGTACCTTTCGTAGCCAAACCCCACAAGGTGTAATAAATTCGGGAGTCGTTACCTTGAAGCTAGTGTAGAGAGCACCCTCTTTCAAATAAGAAATCCAGCCTGGACCAAATTTCCGGTTTCTTATTATCGTAGGTGTCCTATGTGCCGTATATATACGTTGTTCAATGTCCGCACAATGATTTTTGACGCCCACATAGACCGGGCCACCTGCAAAAAAATGGAACGTAAGATGTTTTTGCGATGGAGGACTTCCATGTGAAACTGAACAATGCTGCTGGCCACTTCAGCGACAGACAGTTGCACCGCGAAGCTTGTGTCCGCCTTGCCTGCTGCCGAGTGCTCGCTTGAGATTCGGGACTCAACTTGAACCTTAATTAGAAGCATGTTTACGATCGGAAGGAGAGCATAAAACCTGGTGTATGATACGTACCTACAGCAGCGTGGCCGATCGATGCTGCTACTGTTTTTGTTCACACCTCGGACAGATCATCTGTTCCCACTTGATGATCTATAAGCAGTAGACCTTTCAAGGCAGATCTGTTTCCGATCTTGTGTGATCGCGCTCATCATGCTGCCGGGTGCGACCCGCGTGCAGTCTGCATGATATGCGTACGCACATGTTTCCTGGGTTCGATCTGTACTCTGTAGATCCTGCACAACGTCTCACAGCGACGGGTAGGGCAATACTATAGATGGTCTACTGCAGATCATGCTTTGTCCGGGCGAGCTATCTATGCTACTGTTACACCTACTCGCCAAGAAAGCGTCATATTTCACCGCTGCTGGCTGTTGCCGGCTGTTGGTGGCGATCCCACCCACCCTTTTAGTCCTTCTATCCTGTTTACAGTACGTAGTGCCTCCGCCCTCTTCTTTTCTCTCTCCCTCCCATGTACGCACGTACACCCTTACGGACGTATCGTAACTCAGATCCGAGATTACATTGTAAGTAAGCTCTTCTCCCCCCCCCCCTCGCCGCGTACGGCACGTGCCTTTTGCATTTATATCGCTAGAAGGATTCAATTAAACACTTCCTTCCCTCTCGTAAACTTGCGCTCATTTGTCGTGCTCACCCACGTTATACGAGTAGCAGCCACTTCCGGGATGTACAGTATTTGGCTTTTTCGTGGCACGTGTCGCGGCACGTGTCGTGACATGTCGCGACGTGTCACGACATGCCGCGACACGCCACGGACGTACCGCGACATGTCGCGACAGCCCACGGCGTGTCGCGGCGAGTGTTGCGGGGAGTGTCGCGGCGAGTGTTGCCAACCCCAACCTAACCCTAACCCTAACCCTAACCCTAACCCTACGTGTCGAGGCTTGTCGCGACATGCCGCGGCATGTCGCGAAATGCCGCGGCAGCGTCCGTGGCGTGTCGCGGCATGTCGCGACACGTGCCACGAAAAAGTCAAATAATGTAGATCCGTGGGTATGTAACACCTTGAGAAGAAAAAAACTCGATACATAGAGTGAAACCCACGACACCAACGCTAAATAGCGACATTGGAGGTTAACCACTCTTACGAGGGAACACATAAATGTAGTAATGGAAACCAAATATGGTGTGTAAACATAGGGCGGGTAGAGGGTTTTTGGATGATTAGCCAACTAGACGCGACTAAACAGCTAGCCGCAAGGCGGGGTAACCCAACTAGACGCGACTCAAAAGCTAGTCGCTAGGCGGCGTTAGCCAACTAGACGAGACTCAAAAGGTAGTCGCTAGGCGGGGTACCCAACTAGACGCCTCCAAACAGCTAGCCACCGGGCAGGGTTAGTCAAATAGGCGCGAAAAAAAGCTAACCGCTAGGCAGAATTAGCCAACTAGGCCCGGCTAAACAGCTAGCCGCTAGGCGGGGTTAGCCAACTTGACGCGTCTAAACAGCTAGACGTTAGGCGGGGTTATCCAACTAGGCACGAATTAGCAGCTAGCCGCTAGGCGGGGTTAGCCAACTAGGCGCGAATAAACAGCTAGCCGCTAGACGGGGTTAGCCAACTAGACGGGCCTTAACGCCTAGCCGCTAGGCGGGGTTAAGCCAACCAGACGCGACTAAACAGCTAGCCGCTAGGAGTGGTTTGCCAACTAGACGCGTCTAAAACGCTAGACGCTAGGCGGGGTTAGCCAACTAGACGCGACTAAACAGCTAGCCGCTAGGCGGGGTTAGCCAACTAGACGCGTCTAAACAGCTAGTCGCTAGGCGACGTTAGCCAACTACTGTAGACGGGTCTAAACAGCTAGTCGCTAGGCGGAGTTAGCCAACTAGACGCCTGCTTCAATAGAGGTAACACTTTCCGGATAAAACCATTCTGTCTGGTGGCGGGTTTCTTACGCTAGGAACTACCCAATTTGGTTGGAAATCCTTTTTTGTTCAACATTTTGTTTCCTTGTGTACCTAAGCTGTGGGATTGTCTGGTCGGGTTTCACTTTAAACCTTTTCTTAACAACCTTTTCGGAACCCCGAGGTCGTCGCGACCGCAAAACGATGCCGACTATCGTTTGGTGGTGTCAACCGTGTTTACGAGCGGCGTGAGCGCTCCAGCGAGTAGAGGTAGAGTATTGTTCCGCCAGGTGCCGTACATCTCCTTGAAGAGCGTGCTACGATATAGAGGTAGCACGCTTCGGCTGAATTTTTTTCTGAATGATCGGGCCCCTTAACCCGAATGCTTCGGAATTTAAATATTGTGGTTCCAACATTTTTAATTGTATACCTTAAGAACTGGTCCCATGTATCTGGGGACAAATTACTCAAAATTAGTGTGGGATAAGTTTTTCAGTTCTGAATGGGTTAAGAACATGGGGTTGCTCATTGGGGATCATTTTCATGTATCCTCCAAAAGCACTTTTTATTTTTGTGAGGTATAGTGCTTCCTCAAGGGACCACCCTGTGACAAAAAACATCGCTCACCTCTACCGTAGCATCCGTTTCCTGAGGTTGCATTGCCTGCTACGTAGGACACCGGTGGTGTGTATCAGCCCCCAGTCACACAAAGTCGCCTTTTTTTTTTGCTGGAATTGGTCAATTTTCGATCGCCGATTTTCCTGTCGTAAGTCCCAAGAGGACTAAACTTCATTTGTTGGGGTGGGTATAAAACCTCTAGAGTGGGGATCTCAGAAATGCTTGAGTGCAGCCATAGCGTAACATACGTCACCAACTGACTTTGGCTGGCAAGTCGGCTGGCGACTACCGCCAAGCGAGCAAAAGTGTAAACCTTTGCCCCTCTCCCTAGCCGAGAGGTACGCGACGGAGGGCGCCGCAAGAGGTGCGTTCGGGGCGAATTTTACGCTACATACATGGATTCATTTTACACAAAAGCACTGCATCCGGTATAAAACGTTGTGGATTCATTTTACACAGAAGTACTGCATCCAATAAACCAAATGGTTCCGTGAATGCGAAGGAACTCCACATAACTTGGATGTTTCGCACGTCTAAGAAACGACTATCAAACCTTCGATCAACTAACTGACGAATCCAAGTATTTGGCGACTCAAGCCCTCCTTCCATATATTAATAATATATTGGAAAGATAACCCATCATTGGAGAGAGGGCGGCGGCAAAACCCAACAATAATGCGCTGACTGCTAAGGCAGAATATGCGGGTCGAACCTCCCCAATGTCGGTCTTGGTCATTTTGATTGTGTTATGTAAAATTCGGAAGTATACATACACCTGAAACGGGTCGGGCCGACCCCCACACGTGGTAGAGGGAAAGCTGCGGTTGCTGTTGTGTTGAAGATGTTGCAGCGTACGGGCGAGGGGAACCCACCAACTACAGTCTACCTGAATATTTGACTAGCCCCTAGGAATTTTAACGACTGGTTCTTCGCCAGTCCTATGGGTACGATGCGCTTAAACGACTGGTGCCTCGCCAGTCGTCTCAATGGCACCAGGAGTTGAAATGACAGGTTCCTCGCCAGTCTTCAAGGCTACCAGGAGAGCTGAAATGGCTTACCCACACCAGCCCACAAGGACCCAGTTTAGCTCTTGCGTTCACAGGGGAGATTCCAGCCCACACATAGCACGCACTCGGTGTATCCGAGACGGCTAGGCCATGTTGTTTCCCGCCGCAATCAAGTGGGCTGTCAAGATAAGAGAGGTCCCCCGCGTGCATCGGCCGACCGTCCGCATGTAACGGTAGATCCGTGCAACGATAGAGGTAGCACGCTTTCGACTGAAATCGTTTATGAAGGATAGGACTCCTTAACTCAAAACCGTCGGACTTCTGCATTTTTTTTGTTCCATTTTTTTTCAATTACATATATAGGCCATGGGATTGTTCACCGGGTACATAGCATTTCAGTGTTTTTCCTCCAAAATCAGTTTAGCGTGAGGCATAAAGCTCTTTAATCCATTCAGAACTGAAAACATATATACCACACTAATTTCAAGTAATTTCACCCAAATACGTGGGACCGGTTATCAAGGGGTTAGGTGAGTAGCCTTAGAAAAAAAACATAGGTCACCTCGACCGTAGCATGCGTCGGTACGAGGGCACCCACGCAATTGGCCGAGACCCCCGCCCCACCCCCCTGTAAAACACGCCTCTCACTGCGTGAGCTAGACAACCAGGATACCGTTTTTTTGTTTTTTTGGCGGTTACCAAAGTTACATGTCGGTCGAGTTAGATCATTTGTGCGGAGTGGAGAACCTTTGCTCCGTACAAGGGGAATGATCGGATCACGTAGTGTGTATATGGTAAGGCACCCGCGAGGCAGTTACATAGTGCTCCCATTGCTGTCTCTGGAAGTGGCTACACCAGAAACTAAATTAACTCATTGAAGCTGTCGTCCATATGCAAGTCCGCCTCAGAGGCGGTTCTTAGCAGGATGCAGCTCACCCTCCATGCGACTCGCCCAATACCTCACGGCGCTTAGCGCTTGGTGCAAGCAATGTCTGCCTGGTTGGTGAAAACCCAACATGCTCCGTCCCGGCATTGCAGGGATGCGAGGGTCTATGGTCATACGACTACGGCCGTGCACGACATGAGTACCCCCCCCCCCCCGCCCCTGCACAATGTGGACGTAAAAACATCCTTGTAGAGACACTGCACAATGCATACATCATAGCAAACCCCACAAGGTTTCGACAACATCTTAATTCGGTAGCATGCTACCATATATAACCAAGGTGCACCAATTTAAACCTTTTTTTTGTCTAGCTCTCAACGTGAGGAGGTATATACTACCGTAATAGCAAAAAAGTTTTTTTAAAAAAAAACACGTATTCGGGAGGGGAAAACAAAAAGGGCTACCCGATTGTACAAGCTCATGGCCTAAGGGCCCGTTTTAACGAGGACAAAATAAATTCAATTTGGAAACAATAATATTCAAATACACTTTTCATTGGTCAACACACGCACCAGCACCAAAGATTAGGATCTTGGGGTATAATCTTGGCTGGTGGTGTGGGTTCTGACCAATGAAAAGCGGATTTTTTTTTTTTTTTTTCCAAATTGGATTTTTTTTTCTTCGTTAAAACGGGCCCTAAGTACACACAACCGAAAAATACTGCATAACGGAAATTTTGAAATCCCGACGATTTGGGATCAAGGGAGCCCGCCGTTCCGAATACGTTTCGGCCAAAAAAAGGTATACCTCTACCTCTATCGTAGCACGCGCCCATTATTGGCGAATGCCTCCTCAATTTTTTTTTTGTTTTTTTTTGCCTACATTGTGCAGTGTGGAGAGTGGTGTACTTCATTTTTTTTTCATGCATGGCCGTAGTCGTATGATCGTAAACCCGCGCATCCCTACAATGCCGGGACGGAGCATGTCGGGTTTGCACCGACCAGGCAGACACTGCTAGCTAGACTAGCACCGAGCGCGAAGCACCGTGAGGTGTTGGGCGAGTCGCATGGAGGGTGACTTGCATCCTACTAAGAACCGCTTGTGAGGCGGACTTGCATATGGATGGCAGCTTCAATGAATTAAATTAATTTCTGGTGTGGCCACTTCCTGAGACAGCAATGGGAGCACTATGTAATTGCCTCGTGGGTGCCTTACGATATACACACTGCGTCGTACGACCATTCCCCTTGTGCGGAGCAAAGGTTCTCCACCCCTCACAAATTATGCAGTCGGGGGGGGGGGGGGGTTCAGGGCCATCGGGGCAGATTTTTGTGAGGTGCCTCGCTTAAAGAGCTATTCATATATATATACCGCAACAAGTTGCCGGCGCGCGGGTCGTGTGTACATAGCATTTTGTTGTTTTTGCACGTCAGATGCATTGCTTAGTGCCCTCCCGGCCCAGCTGCTAGTTGCGAGCAACCCTGTAACCGCCACTTACTGGTAGTTTCAATTTGATCTTACCTCTAACGTAGAGCAGATCGTGATCTGCAGTACAAAGTTCATCTATATCCTACCCCGCCGCTGTGATACATTGCACATACAGGATCTGTTTACAAGTGCGCATATAAAGCCCCAAGAAACATGCCCTTGGCCATGTAGGTCTTGTTTCGGCTCCCGCAGGACACCATGAGGTAGATCATACACGTCTGGAATCGAGGGTTTAACCGTCCACCGTGGCGTGCACATTTTCTCCCGGAAGTGCCACGGGGAGATCAAGCTCAGAAAAAACGACGCATGCTACGGTAAAGGTGCACTGTATTTTGTTTTCGGGACGCTTTCGAGGCGTTCTATGCCTCAACCGAATTTACGTTTGAGCGAAACAAATAGTGCTACCCGATGAACAGTTCCGTGGCCTTAAGGACCCGTTTTAACGAAGAAAAACAAATTCAATTTGTAAAAAAACAAAATCAAATCCGCTTTTCATATGGTCAGAACCCGCACCACCACCCAAAAGTATACCCCAAGATCCTAGTCTTTGGTGCTGGTGCGTGTGTTGACCACTGAAAAGCGAATTTGAATTTCATTTTTTCCAAATTGAATTTATTTTATTCTCGTTAATATGGGCCCTAAGTATAAAACAAAAATTATTGCGGCACAATAATCAAAATCCGACGATTTTTAGTTAACACATTCAGAACTAAAACAAATAACCCGCACAACTTCGAAGTAGTCTGTGCCCAATGATGTGGGACCAGTTCTTGAGGGGTCGAGGAGCCCCTACATTCCAAAAGGGTTTGGCGATTTGACCCAATATGGGGTAGCTGTATCGTATATAGCACGCGCGCCACTTTCGACTTGCGTCTGGGGCACGGGGGAAGGTAGGGAGACGTTTCCGTTATTTTCTGAGCTCCTCGCATGCTGGGCGCTCGATACGTACCCCGGAAATCTGACTTCCTGACGAACAGAACCTCAGCAGCCCGACCAACAAGACCTGTGCACCGTATATATAGTCCTGGACCGAAATACTACAGCAGCGGCAAAAACTGTCCTACTGACAGGTGGATAGGTGCTACGTTAAGAAAAAACTTGACCGGCCACCAGAAAACAACGAAAACAAAAACAAAGTGCGCTATCCCTTTGCGCGGGTTGGACGTGTGCTGCGACAGAGGTATTGATCGCAGGTTTGGGTTGAAATATTTTCTGAACGATCGAGCTTTCTTAACCCTCTCAAGAACTGGTCCCACGAATTTGGGCACAAACTACTTGGAATTCGTGTGGGTCATGTTTTTCAGTTCTGCTGAATGGGTTAACCCGAAAATCGTCGATATGTTTCATCCTTGTGTTGCGTACTTTTTTTTCCGTGTACAAGTTAGTTAGGCCATGGGGTTGTTCATCGGGACGCGTGCTACGATGGAGGTAGGTATACCTTTTTTTGGCTAAACAGTTTTCTGAATGAGGGAGCACCTTAACCCGAAATCGTCGGAATTTTATTATCTTGCGTTGCGATATTTTTCAGTTTATACTCAGACCATGGGACTGTTCGTCGGGTATGTAGCACGTTAACTTTCCTCTTAAATCAGATTTTGACCACTGCAGGTACTATAGAGCTCCTCAAGTGATCACCCTAAGAAAATGGCCTGGATGCAGGTGCACCTCTATCGGATCGTGGCAGGCGCCTCGGGCGGCACTTTTATTTCCGTCTAAAACCAGTTTTTGGGTGACTTACTAGTAGTATAGAGCGCTCCAAAAGTAAGGGACCTCATGAAACAAAACAAAATGTTGCACCTCTACCGTACCCTGCATCGACGAGTCTTTGATACTGGTGACATGCTTGACGCGTCGCCTCTCTTCGGCAACTGTCGTTTCTTCCTTCACCGCCGTTGTTTTGTTCTGTTTCGGCGCTACCAGTTGAACCTTCCCTTGGCCCCCTAGGCCTCGAGCCGTCATGCCGGAGGAGACGAAGAGCATCGATGTGGAGCAAGGTGCGTGCGTTACTCTGAAGTAGACTCATGCTACGGTAGCCTGCATGCAGGTGCACCATGTTTTGTTTCTGAGGGTGGTGTGGTCACTTGAGGGGCTCTCTACCTCCCCCAATGACAGATGTTTTGGAGGAAAATGAAAAAGTCGACTCGATGAACAATCGGATGGTCCAAGTATAAAATGAAACATTCCGCAACACAAAAACGATATTCTGACGATTTTGGGTTAAGGAGCCTTTACTAGATCGTTCAGAAAACGTTTCCGCCAAAAAAAAGTACACCTCTAACTCTATCGTAGCGCGCCTCAGTATATGAGGTACCGGTATAGTGTCTGTCCTGATATTTTCGGATTTTCCTGGTTTCCGTCTTGTATGTATTAATTTGGGTTTCCTTTTTCCCTTTTCGCCCCTGAAAGAGAAAAGCTACATGTACATATATACGCCTGATATATACCTGGTGTGTACCTTATAAGTTTTCTTGAGTTTTTGCTGCTGTGATAAATTCCTGATATTTAGGGAAAAACAATGGTTTTCGTTTTTTTCCCAACCTCTAGTTTTTCCTGCTTTTCTTGACAAAGGAAAGAGGACCAGGCAAACAAACTGCGATGATAATTGCCTATTTTTAAGGGACCATGCGGCTGAGCCTTAAAATGGTTGATACGGGCTTTTGTTTCTTGTTGGTTTTGGTGTTGGTGTTGGTGTTGGTGTTGGTGTTGGTATTGTGTGGATGTTGGTGTTGGTGTTGGTGTTGGTGCTAGTGTTGGCGTTGGTGTCGGTGTTGGTGTGGGTGTTGGTGTTGGTGTTTCTGTTGGTGTTATTGTTGTGTTGGTTGTTTCCAGGCGCCTAGAGTAGTACGGAAAATTTCCTTGTACCTCAAAACGAACATTCCTCGAGTCAGTGTGCGTCTCCAGAAAGACTTCCAACCGACATACGCCTCTGCACCCTCTCCTCCACATGATAACTGCGTCCTTATACATAAATACAATTTACTAACTCGTGCGCCAAAGCTAGAGCGTCATGGAAAAAGTGTTGCAACTACATATTGATAAATGCAGCACCTACAGCACATACAGCACATATCGCACATTGTTGTTTTGTTTTTTGTCCGTCCCATTTATTATATATGCCCTTCTATTCTATCTCCCTCTTCAGTTGTAGCTCGGATCTGGGGTCACTAAGCACGCTCTTATTTCCCCTCCCCACTACGGTTCTTGCTTAGCATTTTTATCGCGAGAAGAGTTTAGCACTTTCTTCCCTCGTCAACTCTCGTCGAATTGTGCTTACCCACGCTATAGTATGCGCTCTCGACAGTTGGTGTTATTTGAGTTCCAACTTAACAGGCTTCATGGTTACCTGCTGAACCACCGGGGCGACCGGCCACATTCATCACATACAACATATGCATTACATAAAGCACATACATCACATACCATACATACAACACATGAACACAACATTACATACATTGCATACCGCACCTACGGCACGTCCATCGCATACATACCGTACCGGGTACAACAAACGAGGCGCTGAAAAAAGCCAAGCCCCGCCCTCGAGATATGAGTCGCAACTACTTCCGCTCAGAGAAAAGCTTTCGCAAACGACGCGCGTGCTTGCCTGCCTTACAAGGGTAGCGCCTAATTTATACGAAGCTCTCCACTTGGCGAGGTCTAACCTATTATAAATAGTAAGCCACCCAACAACGGGTTTGGACAAAGAAAACTCGAAGTCCAACTCGATGAACAATCCCAACGCCTACTTTAGGTATATCACGGGTATCATACTGTGAAAAACTCTTCTCACTATGACGCGGAAGCATAGTAAATAGAACCTACGGTGTACCCAAAAATCTATATATTAATAGTATATGTATCTATTTTTTCTAACAGCATGTGGGCCTATTCACGATGGTCCACCGTAATACTAGGGTTCTACGTAACGATTTTGGGCTGAGAAGCATACTCATAGTCAGTCATGAAATAGTTTGGCCAAATAAATGTCACTGGGATCCCTCTCGCAACACGCCTCACGCATAGCAACAGAGGAAAACCACCGCCAGTATATCACAGCCGCTTCAACGATAAAGGTTTTCAACCTTCAGGAAATAGTTTTGGGGGTAATTAACCGGACGTGACGATCGCTCCAGACTTACATATGTCAACAAACTGAATTTGATGTTACAGGTAAAGATATTTGGATAGTTGGCTTTGTGAAAACAGGCCACGTGGATATGCGGCACCATCCATCCACCTGTGGTTCTTTAGATGGCACGTTCAGCGTGATTTCGTAAGTCTGGGGTACCATACAAATCTTCGCAGTACAGGTTTACATCCGGCGTACGATAAGCACTAGTCGTTGCGTACGTATACGGAGGTAGTGAGATACCCGGGTTTACAATAAGGGCACATAGCCTTTGGCAGCGCTCTTGACCCACAAATCGTACCAGGTAAAGTACCAAATACATTTCAGTTATGTGGTGGTCCGCTCATATTTTTCAGATTGTTCAAAACGCACGAGTCGAGCCTTAGCCTGGACTAGGGTTGGGCTAGGGTTAGGGGTTAGGGTTCGGTTGGGTCGACGGCTTTTCGTGGTTTGATAGTAAAACACCCAAAACCACGTGAAACCAGCAAGAAACCATAGCATGTTTGGTACTTTGTCTGGTACGAGTTGTGGGTCAAGAGCGGTGAAGGTGCCTCTTCAAGAGGGCACGTAGCACATTTTGGCCGAAACAATGGTTGGACCGACTGGGCTCCTCGGCTAAGGAACTACAGAATATTCTTGGAATCCCGTTCGTGTTTACAAAGCCTTTCGTGATATATAGATACGTGTACATGTGCGTAGGCTACAAGTACAGGGTTTAGTTCATCGGGCTGAGCTTTCAATTTGTCTAAAACACAAAAAGTGGGCAAGGTATAAAACTCTTCAATCTGGTGCAAGCCTGAGAGACTATCGGATAGGTGCAGACCCTACCGAACCTTTAACGTTGCAGATCATGTATGCGCGTGCCGCTGACAAAGGCAAATGGGGAACGGACTACGGAAGACTGGCGAGCAACAGTTCGGACGTCGCGCAGACCATGACCTAGATCAACATGATCCAGACCCTGATCTAGAGTATGATCTAGGTTTCGTTTAGTTCCTCCCCTGCCGTTGGGAGAGGTTACCTTGTGCAGTATTTGCATCGAACACATCCAGCCTAGGAAACGTGTGTGCTACACTATAGCAGGCGGACTGTGCGGGCCCCACCCGCTAACATAACCTAGATCATACAGATCATACAGATAATGCAGATCAGGATATCTCCCTGACCTGAACGATCTTAATCATGGAGTAAAACACGATGACGCGTCCGAGGCGTTTACGTATTTTGACGTGTGTTCCACCCCGACCGTTGTTACCATAACCCGGGCATGTGTTTAATACCTTGGGTAGTAAATAATTTCAGGCTGAGAGTTTTGAACATTTCAAGAACTCACATCTATGATTATAAGTGTTTGCGCCCAGCGAGGAACGCCGCTCCACATCCCCTAGGACAAGCTTTGGGAACCGGTGTACTCAACGTTGACTTTACAATAAGCCGCGAGCCTTTTCTGACCTGCTGTCGCGCACTGCTGCACCTTTTTGGCCAGGCCGGTGTGTTCGAAAGTGGCATCTCCCACGGACGTCTTCCCATGGGCGGCCTCGCGCACAAGGTGAGAGGAGACTCAGCAACAATCTACAACCATTACCTGCTGAGGGAGGATGAATCGATCTGTTTGTTCAGTTAGTAAAGGGCTAGAAACCGCTTTTTGCGATCAACGCGTGTACGCACGTACCTGTACGGATGCCACGTTTCGTCGCAAACTGCCTCTAAGGGTGGCTTTTGTAGTGACGCGTGCTACGGTAGAGGTAGCAATGGTTGGCTGAAACTACTTCTAAAAGCCGGGGCTCCTCAACCCAACGGGCAATGGGATTATTCATCAGGTATATAGCACTTTTGTTTTCTTCCAAAATCAGTTTTTGGGTGAGGGTATGCAGCTCCTCAGGTCACCACGCTCGGGATAAACAGAGCAAACGTCTACCGTAGCATGCGTTTAGTGTCTAGAAAAAAAAAAGTTGTATAAGAAAACAAAACGTTTAGCTGTGCGATCGAGGATTCGATCTAAACTCAAACTTGCAAGTTCCCTGTGACCCCTCGATCGCGGGTACTACGGGTTTCACATGACCCCACAAACGATGCGTGTCCCTTTTCGAGAGGCGCGAGATTTGACAGCTGCGAAAGTCCGAGGGTGTGCATATATATATCTATGCTCAGGGGTTGCAATATATTTTCAACTCAGACGTTGAACATAGCCTCACCAGACAGCTTATATATTTACGAAGTGTAGGCGTTATGCAATGAATCCTGTTTCTCGTTCCAACTGATTTATTCCGCACTGCATGAACACGACAATCAAACAGTCCATCTTTGAAGTGTTGAAGTTGTTGCCTGTCGTTCCCCGTGACACCAAACACGCGCGATTCGCGAAACTGAAATCCGTTCATTCTACGTCGGTCCGTCAAATTTCGCGACCTTTGTCTCCTTGGCAATACTTGTAGAGTGGACCACTCTTTAGACAATTCATAACAAGGGCTTTGCCTCGTACAGGCTTCTCCTATTTGTGCAAGACAAGCTGCCATCGACACCCCCCCCCCCCCCCCCCCCCCCCCCCCCCCCCCCCCCCCCCGCGCCTAATTCACGGACCCTAAAACCTTCTTGCTCCGCAGTTGGGCCTGCCGTTGGCTTCGGTTTAGATTTGTCCGGGGAGACAAGCCGGGAGGACGAGCATGAGCAGGAGAATAATGAGCAGGGGAAGGGGGAGGAGCAGGATAAGGAGGAGGAGCAGGGGAAGGATAAGGAGCAGAGGAGGAAGGAGGAGCAGGATGTGAAGGTGGCGAGAAACGGCGAAAGGATTCGGAAGCGCCTTGACGGGTCGATCTACCTCTGGGCGTGTGGAGAGACAGAGGACCTTGGAACTGACGGTCTGAAGCTACCCGACATCATGATCGGTTGGCTCATACTCGTGGTGAGAAGGCCCAGAGACCAGTTATTTTTGTGTCACCCTTTTACGACAATGATCATCTCCGGTTACCCGACGACCTACGTACGGTATTCGGTTGTTTGTTGCCCACGGTAAGCAGATCGGACGCAGAGTCGAAGGCTTTTCTGCATGTCGAAAATCGATAATAGAAGTAGTGATATGACAGCTCGAATACACTTACCAGAGGTGCTCAACAAACGCGTGATGCCGAGACAATACAACTTGTACGGCGCACGTACTTTAGTTGTAATTTGTACATGATAACCGCCTAAACTATTTAAAGTATGTGCTGCCTCTTTCTGTTCCGATATCAACGCTAGAAGGCAGGCCATGTGGCCACTTCTGCGTGTAGCCCCTTTGGGGGGCGAGGTAAAAGTACCGCACAATCCAAAAGCGAGGGTTGCGACGATAAAGGTATACCGTTATTTGGCTGAAAACAAATCTTGAATGATGGCGCTCTTTGACCCAAATCGTCCATTTTTGTTTTTGTGGTGCAATATGTTTATTATACTTCGGTCATGGAATAGTTCATCAGGTAGCACCCCCCCCCCCACCCCTCCGACAACAGTTTTTCGGGTGAGATGCACAGACTTTCTCAAGTGAGCGCACCCTCCGAAGCTGAAACATGGGTGCGCCTCTACGTAGCACGCCGTCAAGCGCCGTGCAACCAACAACGTAGGGCAACTGAAACGTAGTACAATGAACGGGTGTCCTGCGACGGGCACGTTGTTTAAAAACTACCCTGCGCGTTGTCGTCTCGGCGTTATATATACCTCCCCCCCCCCCTGACCTGACGGTACCAGATTGAGGACACCGTGCGGTGTACTGTGTGCTGTGCAGTAAACCCGGCGCTAAACGTCACATTCCCAATCCCAGAAACGCCAAGTGTAGGACTCCTTGGGTTATAGCCGAGCGGCGCCCGGGTTGGGAACTCTTGAGTTCTATCCCATCATCGCCGGGTTTGGGACCGCATGGGCAGTATGTTTAGTGCTAATTGAATCCCCCCTAGCGCAATAGTTCTGAGTCTGACATTTCTTTGGGTTCTCAACCGGCAGAGCCACACCGAACTGGTAAATTTCTAAACATAAAACATGGATGCACTACAGCTGGACCGCCAACGCAGTAGTTCAATGCGGTTAAGAGTTTGACCAAATTTGGAGCATCTGCCACGCCCATGATTCTTGTAATGAGGGGAAGAAACCGCCGCAGAATTTACCCCAAGATGATATTCCCACAGCGTGACCTATTCAATCACAAATAGTTTATTCTCGATGTGTGTATTTAGGTGTTTGTGTGTGTGCGGTGTTTGTGTGTGTGCGCGTGTGTACTTATCACGTCGGCATACGGGACGACAACCGCCAATGGCTTCCTGCCATTGCCTTAACTACCCACAATCAGCCTGTCCCATGTACGGACCCTGCTTGATTACCCTGCCATGACTGGATCAAGCGCTCAGTGCGACATTTAATCGTGAAACCGCAACGGTTAAGAATCGGTTGAAATCAAGCTCCGACCAGGCTTTCGTGGATGTCCCACATCTAACGCAGTATGCCTTCAATACCCGCCGTCCGCCAACTGGTTGTGTATGCCCAGCTGCAGGGTCTCGCCTACATCATGCTGATCGCCCGAGCGAAAACCGATTCTGATACTCTTATAAGTGATGGTGACGAGTCCGGCTACTCAATGGCCTCCGTCACGGGAGCGATGTACCTTCTCGTGGCCTCCACCACGCCTGACCTCCGAGCAGGATTCACTCTGGTGGTGGACGGGTTCCGGTTTTACCAACAAGTGTTCGGCGGCGCTCTTCTCACCCTGTACGGGCTTATGATTTGCGCCGCCATGAAGGTGCTGTTTACTACGTCCAATGACGATGCTTCTGTGGTCATCAACGCCGTGACCGTTCTTTTCATCGCAGACGTGGTGAGTCGAGCTGCACCACATATGGCACGGGGAATCGTGCCTTCGGCACACCTGTAGCAGCTGTCCTCGTGCGATTATGTATCTTTGGATCTAAAGACAACTATTTCTTGCGGGCGACCTTAGTAAATAGGACCAAATAGTATAAGCGAAAACAGGAAAAAATATATATGTATTAGTACAAAACAAATACATAGGTATATATTTATATAATTATTATAGGTTTTGTGTGTACGGTAGGGCGCGTGCTACGAGAGGGGTAGCACTTTTTGACTAAAATACTTTCTGGATGACGAGGCCCTTTCACTCAAAAAATCGTCGGAAATATCATTCTTGTTTTGCAAATCAAGATTGTTTTGGATGCCCAGTCGATGGGACTAATTCCTGGGCTTGCGCTCTCAGTTTTTCATAAAGTCAGTTTTAGGCTTGCCATTAGTATAGGGGCCCTCGTGTGAGGGGTTTCAGGAAAAAATGAAGGTTGCACCTGTACCCATGGTGCCATGTGTCCTAGATGATATTTACTATGCCCCCCCATATTACCTGATACAACAGGGTTATTTCTTTGTACCTCACAAGTGTCCCTCAGAAAGGGGGTGGGAAGTGTGTGAAGGTGTGTCCATCGACCGAGGTGCACTTTAAATTTGCTGAAGTTCAGGTTGTGGGCGATGAATTTGTTGAGCTCCTCAAGCGAACAGTCTCGAGAGAAATGGCATGTATGTGCACCTCTGCCACTTTTGGGGGGTGCATCTGATGACTCATCGCACGGTACGTAGGGTTTGCGCCTTTTTTTTGCTCAATATTTCCTGAGACCGGTGGAGCTCTGCGAGTAATCAAGCAAGGCCACGGTTAAGGTGATGCCTTATGGGGGTGGTGTCTTATCTCCTGAGCTCCTCCCATGAGGAGCTCAACATATCATGCACCGGAAACACGTCCTCGAAAAAGAGTTCATATCGCAACACCCGGCCGAAGATATATTCGTATGCTCTATAACAGCACCCATATATCTCGTGCATGTAGGTTAGGCCGCACAGCATAAGCTCACTTGGGGCCCCGCCCGTGCCTCCCTCAGGCCTCGGCCAGGGCGCGAGACGGTCGGTGTCGCCCTGTGTGCACCCCCGTTCTCATGCTCACGTTAAAGACCCGGGACCGAAACGCCCCAAACCTGCATGCAGTAAACGTATAACAAGAACCGGTAGTTTCTCAGATATAACCCTTTCAGAACTGCTTTGTGCAACACTTATCTTACACTAATTTTAAGTAGTTTGTCCCCAAAAAACGTGGCACCGGTTCTTAAAGGGGCTTTTTTAGGGAGCTGAACGGTTCAGAAAATTCTTTCCTCAGAAGGCTAAAGCTAACTGACACCCCTCTTCCTACCGTGGGGTGAATACTGTACACTATTCATATCACGGGGGACCATAGTAAATACTAGTAAATAGGACCTACGGTAAACACAAAACACCTATATATTTCCCAATTTTCACTGGCAATATTTGGTCCTATTTACTGCGGTCCTTCGTAATAGTGTGCTATCTTTACTGCTGTATAATATGCAGTCTTTTGTTTTAGGCCGAGCGCATAGAAAGCTTTGCCACGTTGGGCTCTCGATGTGAGCTCAGAAAATATGCCACCACCCCTCTAAAAGGTGGCATTGCTGCCATATGGGATCGTTCTCATACGTTTTTTTTTCAAATGTTTTTTGAGATAGAGAGCTCTACATGCTACGGCGGAGGTTCACCATGTTTTGTTCTGAGCGTGGTCAATTGACAAGCTCTATACCTTATCTAAAGAGTGATTTCCCCCGTCATTCAGATTTGTTTCCAGCCAAAGAGTACTCTACCTCTAAGAGTATTGTATCACGCTTCTTCGTGGGGAGGCTCAGAAAAAAAGCAGGAGGTGTCCCTACTGTTCCACGCGTCTGCTGGTACTCTGGCCGGGAATATAAAGACCGTTTATACACCAATACGAAGACGGTCCTTGCATTTACGCCCAGAGTGGTACATGTATTTGGCGTTACACGTGGGTAGGCATGTTATGTGCTGTTCGACGCGAGCCGACGAGGAAAACAACTACTGAGCCATTCTCGCGATTAAACATGCAAGGCACATCCCGCGGTGGGGAAGAGCCTACCTACGTGACCGCGGTTCTGAGTCACGACCAGGAGGGGGAGATAGAAAAGCAGCGCGATGTTGATTAACGGGGAAGTAAAAAAAGCGGGAAATTAATGTATTATCATGACTGCACATGGAGAGCTAGACTATTACAGTAGTATTTTTCCTTGGAATCCGGGGATGGAAAATATGTGGACTGACGGGCACCGTGTCCCTTTGGTGTAATATAGTTCACGGATGGATACAAACGGATTTTCGCGGCTTAGTCGTATCATACTGCCTACTCTGCATCCAGTAGAACTTCTACTTATTCGACAAAACATTTGGCACATCATACTGCTGCATACGAGACAAGAGGACTATTGTTGCAGTACCCAATGGTTGATTTGATCTGATTGGCGAAGAGATTAGGTTAAAAGGGCTACTTAGGGTCGTTCTTATCGAGCAACTTTTCCCCCTACATTTCCAATATTTGTTTTCGAGCAACTTTTAGGATTTCCATACTTTCCAAAACTAATCCCCAAGGATTGGAATGCTAAGCCTTCCAAAATATTTTGCCCTCTGTTTACATTCCAAACCTTCCAAATAAATCCTGTTCTTCCTGTTAGTTTTAGTTTTAGTTTTTGGAAACAAAATATGGAATTGTTTAAAGACAAGTTGCTCGATAATAACGACCCTTTTACTCGTTTCGCACGCAGCGACCCCCAGCCTCTTTCGCGAATAATCGGTATCTACCCTAGCGGCATCGATGGTGCACAATCAAATGCCGACAGGAAGCCATGATTCTACTGCCGGACGTGATAATTTGAGTGTTCCGGGCGTGTGGTTGTTTCGAAACAAACCAGAAACGCGAGGAAAAAAGATCGGTTTGCTGCCCGAACTACTGTTGTTGAGGCTATTTCCTAATTGCATTGTACTTTAGGGTTTAGTTAATTTTGACAGACGTGTGAAAGTCGTTTCGATGTTATGCAAGAGGACCTTGCCGCAAACGCATCTGCTACAAGTGCGCTGGAACAAAAAAAAAGAGGCTGACCCAACCCCGATATCTAAACATTGATCCATGACTGCACGTGGTCCCTTTTTAGTTTATGTCACGCACGTTTTCGACTTTTATTGTTCAAGTATGGTTCCTGCTCATTATTTGACAAGCTCGAACACGCTCCCACGCGATGCAACCGCAGTACGTATATCTGGGGCATTGTCTTCTGCGTGTAACGCGCACTCCAGTGTCCTCGAGGAAATGCTTCTCCTTGTCCGCAACAGCCCCCCATCTCCCGGCATGAACGGTGCTAGTGGAAGCGGTCTGAGGTTTTCGTGACATCCAGTGTCATAGTATTGCTGTTTATGCCATCAACCGTGGCCTTGGTATACCAGGAATAATATCGTATGTAATAGACGGCATTCCAATGATATTGCGTAGTGTTGTTCGTGTCCTTAATGAGCCTCGTTATTTAGAAACGCTTTCACCAAATAATGTACCACCCCCATCGTAGCACGAGTAAAGTTAATCAGGTGAGAAGCCCCCGTTCCTCCGGCTTTTGTATCGAACCGAAAAGCACCGCCTCTGCCGTAGCGTTGCTCTCTTGGATTCGCTGATGCCGAAAACAACTGTACGAGCGTGAGAAGCCCACTTGAAAGTCCTCGACACAATTGAAAACTGATAGCGAACAACGAAACAGCAACACCAACAACACGACCACAAATAACAGCAGCAACAGCAACAGCGGTAGCAGCAGCAGCAGCAGCAGCAGCAACAGCAACGACAGCAACAGCAACAACAATAGCAACAGCAACAGCAACAGCAACAGCAGCCGCAACAGCAACAGCAACAGTAACAGCAACAGCAACAGCAACAGCAACAGCAACAGCAACAGCAACAGTAACAGCAACAGCAACAACAACAGCAACAGCAACAACAACAGCAGCAGCAACCGAAACAGAAACAGCAACAACAAAATCAACACAAACCACAACACCAACAACAACGACAAACACCAGAAGTGAAGTTTGGCACTTTTGTTTTTACTTTTAATCTTCATATTCCCCATTATGCCCGTCCTTGCTTTGACAGGATGAAAAAGCCCTGTCGTTCTTCACGACGGTTCCTCAGAAATGGCGCCTTTTCTGGGCAATATACACGGTCGGGATAAGCTTCGCACTGGCCTTGGTGGGCATCGTGTACGTGGGGGACTCAACTATTCCATTAGACCCAGTAGAGGAAACAGCAGCAGTGGTCACAGCAACGAACACTACAGCGAACACTGATGACCAGGAGACCGTTTTCGATTTAGTGCCGGCCTGGTTTGTTTGTGCCGTCAATCCGGGGGCCGTCACGCTGTTGTCGTTCTACCTGAGCATCGCCGTGCTGATGTTCGCGAGAGCGTTGAGTAAAGCGGCCGAAACGGCGAGACAGAAAAAGGCGGGGAAGACGTGGCGTGAGTTCGACAAAATGTGTCGCAAAGGAGTGAAAGACGGCCTCGACAGCGCCAACAAAGTAATTAGAAAGTCCCCTTATCTCTGCGCAGTTTTGTGTGTGTGGCTAGCTCACGGGGTCGTGTCTTGGTCGTTGTTATTGGGAGGGTCTTGGGGTTCCACGATACGGGGCTGCCGTAGAGAGAGCGCGCCAGTCGATTCGGACAGTGAACAGGACCATTCGGACAGCGACGATATTGACGACAATATTGACGACGACGACAAGACCGATATTGACGACGACGACAAGACCGTATTTTATGTGGCTTTGACAATGTCCATCGTTGCCCTCATCGTCGGGGTTTCCATGAGGGGTTTTCCTTCTCGCATGGGAAACTACCGCCAACCGACGACCGTTTCAGAGCCGATGCATTTGGATCAAATGGGAAACCTGCCTTCGCGACGGACGTGTGTGTGTCTAGAAGACTCCTACATACCTTCGCTGCTGATAGGATGGGGTGTTGGATACTTGGCTTCGACGCTGTTGCTTGGAGGCTCGTTGTACACGATCTGGTGGGACGGTGCGCCGCTCGCTTTGACGCTTATAGGCTACTTGGTTCTGCCTTTTTGCTTCGTCGCAGTGGTATTCATGATGGCCGACGACGACTTCCTCGGGCCGAGGTGGGAACCACTCATCAAGCGCACCAGCGGTACATTGGAAGACAAGCGTGGGGTTTGCTATTGGATTCTAGCCACAGCGGTCCGGGATATTCTACTCATATGGGTAATCATGTGGGCTTTTCTAGTGCCATGCTTGAACAACATATGATGGCTCGACACGCTAGGGACGGTTTGCCGGGTTCGAGCCAGTGCATGCTGGACGGTGCGTGTTGCACCGCCACTGATGCTACAGGCGTAGACTAGCCTGGCCGATTCACCGGCAGCTTCTTGATTTGTTTTTGTTTGTATCCCCTCTCTTGTTATATAGTTTTCATCCCGGCAGCACATACAATCAGGGCTGTTGACGAGTCAGGAGGTCTTCAACACCTCACGGATTAGGTCGGGTTTATCAGGAGCTATTCGAACCCTACGNTACAGCTTTCTATTCTACATATGTATACAGATTGCCGATTGTGGCCCGACCGTACGAAATAATAATGTTACAACAGCAGCGGCAGCCGTTTGATGGGTTGTTGCACACTTTTCCTCAACTCCAATAAACATTCTACACAGCTCGCAAAGTTGAGTATCTGCTATTTAATCGGTTGAACTCACAGCTGACGTATTTTTTAAAATGGATTTCATTTATCTCACGTAACTTACCCCCTTCGGGCTGTAGTAAGTAGATTCCTACTACTGCTGCTGTGCTGTACGTACTGTATTAAAGGGAAAATTCCAACTAGTTTTATTAGTCTCTGTCTCGCTCATCGTGTATGTTCGTCTTGGCCGCACGGCAAGTAGGCACAAGGCACTGAAGGTCTGCTTTCGTAGATCCTGTGCCCTATCGCGAATAAAAATATGCGCCATTTGACAAACAAAGTTCAATTAATTGTTTTCCACATTATTTTCAAGTTAAAGTTTAAAGAATAGCATATTTTTTTCAAAACCTCGTACAGATGACGCTGATCATCAGGTGCTGGCATGGTCCTCTCTCCCAGGAGGCAGAGTCAAAACTCGTACATAGCCAATCGAACCTCGCACCTGGGGCAACGCCAGGAAGCAAAGGCTGGATTAGACAGCGAGGCTGGCGGGCAGAGCCTAACGATAGCACGCGGAGGGGAGGGCGATAACAGCACAGCAGCAGCTTGGGAAGGATTTCCGTTATTTCTTTGTGGACAAAAGGCGAGTACTCGTACTCATACTCGTATGATGATGTCTGATACAAGCAAAATCGTACCACTACGGACGTAAATGTAAACACCGTTCGCCCATAAATATGATTACCGAACGGTCTTTATATTACTGCCCATATTGGCACAGCATACCTGGTACATAGCACAGCACAGCAGTTTTCAGCAGGCGGAGAGTTGTACACAAGAAGGCGACGAGCTGACATTCGTATCATTTTCGTCTGGTATGAAAATTAGAAATAGCACAGCATACCGCCTCAGGTACGCTGTGTGCTTCTGTGCATACACACATCTTCAGGAGATACCCAGGGCCCGCCGGTGCTGTCACCACAAGACAGTTGTTGTGCGTCGCTACGTGCATACCAACGCAGGGAAACTTTCTACAGCAGTGCGCACAGCAGCAGCAGCAGTAAAATCGACCGAGTCCAATTAAATAAAATTATTATAAATACGTCAGCTGTGAGTTCAACCGATTGAATAGTAGATACTCAACTTTGCGAGCTAAGTAGAATTGTTGAAAGAGGCGACAAGGATCTGGACTGTTTTTGGTGCCGATCTGGCCGTAACTGTAAGAAGCGTAACGTTATTTTTCCACACAGTAAAGAAGTACTATGCGAGATAAATCACTCCTATATTTTCGGACAAAAGTGACATTGCGGAGGAATTGCACGAAAAAGCTCACCCAAGGTTGATCGTACCGCCACAACAACAGCAGTACGCTGCGAGACTAAATACTTGTACATAGACTGCTGTACCGCCATGGTTTGGTAGCCCCACAAACTACGAAGGTGCCTGGTAGGCACGCCCGAGCAGACGAGACATCCTGCAACTGCAGTCCTCTGTAGGCAACCAAAGCCGGCGCAGTCGGGACGGCGCGGCTGATACATTTCAGGTGCCCAAAATCAGCACAGCAGTAGTCGCTGTCCACAACACACGGAGCGATTGGTTGCTGTGGTAATGATACTCTCTGTCTGTACAGCAGTCCCACTACTACTGTAAAAAACAAAAGGCACAGGGATGGGTGGAAAGCTTCATGTGAGCCCAGAGCCGCGATGTTCATCCATTAATTCAGCATGATGGTGTGTACGGGTTGTGTTGCTCCTGCCACGTCCGATGTGCGCCGGTTGTTGCTCTGCCCATGCGAGGGCCTGAGGCTGTAACGGTCCAAGTACGGCCAGAGGCCCCTTTACACCTCCGCACAGCAGTAGGAACAACTGTGTACCAAAAAGCTGGGAGATTTCACAGCAGTGTAGGCTTGCGTTTGTGCACATATCATATCATATGTACAGCAGTATCTCGTCTGCTGTTGTCGTGGGATGTGGAATACACGATGGGTGGATACCTTTTCCATGTTCTGGTAGCTGGGTATTCGTATGATTCGAGGATGCTTATCTTCGGAGTATCTCTGGGATATCATACACTGACTTGTGTTGCGTGCCATCCGCCATCTAAAACAGCGATGCCTGTGCAGCTAGGGGCTCGTATGCTATACGTACTCGTAAGCACCGGCTCAGTACTATAGGGCATGGCACATACCCATATAGCCCGCACACAGCGACCAATGGTGAAGAGCGCGATCTTAAAAGCAGTACGAGTGCAGTGTAGTACCGGACACCTGTGTGTACAATACAGAAAACCTAAGGAAAAGGAACGGGAAATCTGGTCCAGGCTGGATTTCCTATTTGGGAGAGGGTGCTTTCAACACCAATTTCAAGATAAAGACTCCATAATTTCTTATATTCCTCTAAATCTCAGCCTGGCGCTCTTTCTAGCCTGTTTCTTAGTAGGTGTCCTGTAGTACTCTATACTGCAAAAAGGAACAGGAAACCTGGCCGAAGCTGCTGGATTTCTTTTTGAGAATGGGCTCGTTTTTCACTAAATCCAGTATAACGACTCCTGGATTTCTTACGTACATGTTCTTATAAACCCCAACGTGCGTTTTTCGTGTTGCTCTCGTCTCCAATAGCAGGGACCCCCCCCCCTACAATGTGGTCGTAAAATGAATCCTTGTCGAGACACTTATTGAACACTGAGAACTGTAGTATGTACCTTTCGTAGCCAAACCCCACAAGGTGTAATAAATTCGGGAGTCGTTACCTTGAAGCTAGTGTAGGGAGCACCCTCTTTCAAATAAGAAATCCAGCCTGGACCAAATTTCCGGTTTCTTATTATCGTAGGTGTCCTGTGTGCCGTATATATACGTTGTTCAATGTCCGCACAATGATTTTTGACGCCCACATAGACCGGGCCACCTGCAAAAAAATGGAACGTAAGATGTTTTTGCGATGGAGGACTTCCATGTGAAACTGAACAATGCTGCTGGCCACTTCAGCGACAGACAGTTGCACCGCGAAGCTTGTGTCCGCCTTGCCTGCTGCCGAGTGCTCGCTTGAGATTCGGGACTCAACTTGAACCTTAATTAGAAGCATGTTTACGATCGGAAGGAGAGCATAAAACCTGGTATATGATACGTACCTACAGCAGCGTGGCCGATCGATGCTACTACTGTTTTTGTTCACACCTCGGACAGATCATCTGTTCCCACTTGATGATCTATAAGCAGTAGACCTTTCAAGGAAGATCTGTTTCCGATCTTGTGTGATTGAGCTCATCATGCTGCCGGGTGCGACCCGCGTGCAGTCTGCATGATATGCGTACGCACATGTTTCCTGGGTTCGATCTGTACTCTGTAGATCCTGCACAACGTCCCACAGCGACGGGTAGGGCAATACTATAGATGGTTTACTGCAGATCATGCTTTGTCCGAGCGAGCTTTCTATGCTACTGTTACACCTACTCGCCAAGAAATCGTCATCTTTCACCGCTGCTGGCTGTTGCCGGCTGTTGGTGGCGATCCCACCCACCCTTTTAGTCCTTCTATCCTGTTTACAGTACGTAGTGCCTCCGCCCTCTTCTTTTCTCTCTCCCTCCCATGTACGCACGTACACCCTTACGAACGTATCGTAACTCAGATCCGAGATTACATTGTAAGTAAGCTCTTCTCCCCCCCCCCCTCGCCGCGTACGGCACGTGCCTTTTGCATTTATATCGCTAGAAGGATTCAATTAAACACTTCCTTCCCTCTCGTAAACTTGCGCTCATTTGTCGTGCTCACCCACATTATACGAGTAGCAGCCACTTCCGGGATGTACAGTATTTGGCTTTTTCGTGGCACGTGTCGCGGCACGTGTCGTGACATGTCGCGACGTGTCACGACATGCCGCGACACGCCACGGACGTACCGCGACATGTCGCGACAGCCCACGGCGTGTCGCGGCGAGTGTTGCGGGGAGTGTCGCGGCGAGTGTTGCCAACCCCAACCTAACCCTAACCCTAACCCTAACCCTAACCCTACGTGTCGAGGCTTGTCGCGACATGCCGCGGCATGTCGCGAAATGCCGCGGCAGCGTCCGTGGCGTGTCGCGGCATGTCGCGACACGTGCCACGAAAAAGTCAAATAATGTAGATCCGTGGGTATGTAACACCTGATAAGAAAAAACTCGATACATAGAGTGAAACCCACGACACCAACGCTAAATAGCGATGATATTGGAGGTTAACCACTCTTACGAAGGAACACATAAATGTAGAAATGAAAACCAAATATGGTGTGTAAACATAGGGCGGGTAGAGGGTTTTTGGGTGGTTAGCCAACTAGACGTGACCAAACAACTAGCCGCAAGGCGGGGTAAGCCAATTAGACGCGACTAAAAGGCTAGTCGCTAGGCGGCGTTAGCCAACTAGACGAGACTCAAAAGGTAGTCGCTAGGCGGGGTACCCAACTAGACGCCTCCAAACAGCTAGCCACCGGGCGGGGTTAACCAAATAGGCGCGAAAAAAAGCTAACCGCTAGGCGCAGTTAGCCAACTAGGCCCGGCTAAACAGCTAGCCGCTAGGCGGGGTTAGCCAACTTGACGCGTCTAAACAGCTAGACGTTAGGCGGGGTTAGCCAACTAGGCGCGAATAAACAGCTAGCCGCTAGGCGGGGTTAGCCAACTAGGCCCGAATAAACAGCTAGCCGCTAGACGGGGTTAGCCAACTAGACGGGCCTTAACGCCTAGCCGCTAGGCGGGGTTAAGCCAACCAGACGCGACTAAACAGCTAGCCGCTAGGAGTGGTTTGCCAACTAGACGCGTCTAAAACGCTAGACGCTAGGCGGGGTTAGCCAACTAGACGCGACTAAACAGCCAGCCGCTAGGCGGGGTTAGCCAACTAGACGCGTCTAAACAGCTAGTCGCTAGGCGACGTTAGCCAACTACTGTAGACGGGTCTAAACAGCTAGTCGCTAGGCGGAGTTAGCCAACTAGACGCCTGCTTCAATAGAGGTAACACTTTCCGGATAAAATCATTCTGACTGGTGCCGGGTTTCTTACGCTAGGAACTGCCCAATTTGGTTGGAAATCCTTTTTTGTTTAACATTTTGTTTCCTTGTGTACCTAAGCTGTGTGATTTTCTGGTCGGGTTTCACTTCAAACCTTTTCTTAAAAACCTTTTCGGGACCCCGAGGTCGTTGCGACCGCAAAACGATGCCGACTATCGTTTGGTGGTGTCAACCGTGTTTACGAGCGGCGTGAGCGCTCCAGCGAGTAGAGGTAGAGTATTGTTCCGCCAGGTGCCGTGCATCTCCTTGAAGAGCGTGCTACGATACAGAGGTAGCACGCTTCGGCTGGATTTGTTTCTGAATGATCGGGCCCCTTAACCCGAATGCTTCGGAATTTAAATATTGTGGTTCCAACATTTTTAATTGTATACCTTAAGAACTGGTCCCATGTATCTGGGGACAAATTACTTAAAATTAGTGTGGGATAAGTTTTTCAGTTCTGAATGGGTTAAGAACATGGGGTTGCTCATTGGGGATCATTTTCATGTATCCTCCAAAACCAGTTTTTTTTGTGGGGTATAGTGCTTCCTCAAGGGACCACCCTGTGACAAAAAACATCGCTCACCTCTACCGTAGCATCCGTTTCCTGAGGTTGCATTGCCTGCTACGTAGGACACCGGTGGTGTGTATCAGCCCCCAGTCACACAAAGTCGCCTTTTTTTTTTGCTGGAATTGGTCAATTTTCGATCGCCGATTTTCCTGTCGTAAGTCCCAAGAGGACTAAACTTCATTTGTTGGGGTGGGTATAAAACCTCTAGAGTGGGGATCTCAGAAATGCTTGAGTGCAGCCATAGCGTAACATACGTCACCAACTGACTTTGGCTGGCAAGTCGGCTGGCGACTACCGCCAAGCGAGCAAAAGTGTAAACCTTTGCCCCTCTCCCTAGCCGAGAGGTACGCGACGGAGGGCGCCGCAAGAGGTGCGTTCGGGGCGAATTTTACGCTACATACATGGATTCATTTTACACAAAAGCACTGCATCCGGTATAAAACGTTGTGGATTCATTTTACACAAAAGTACTGCATCCAATAAACCAAATGGTTCCGTGAATGCGAAGGAACTCCACATAACTTGGATGTTTCGCACGTCTAAGAAACGACTATCAAACCTTCGATCAACTAACTGACGAATCCAAGTATTTGGCGACTCAAGCCCTCCTTCCATATATTAATAATATATTGGAAAGATAACCCATCATTGGAGAGAGGGCGGCGGCAAAACCCAACAATAATGCGCTGACTGCTAAGGCAGAATATGCGGGTCGAACCTCCCCAATGTCGGTCTTGGTCATTTTGATTGTGTTATGTAAAATTCGGAAGTATACATACACCTGAAACGGGTCGGGCCGACCCCCACACGTGGTAGAGGGAAAGCTGCGGTTGCTGTTGTGTTGAAGATGTTGCAGCGTACGGGCGAGGGGAACCCACCAACTACAGTCTACCTGAATATTTGACTAGCCCCTAGGAATTTTAACGACTGGTTCTTCGCCAGTCCTATGGGTACGATGCGCTTAAACGACTGGTGCCTCGCCAGTCGTCTCAATGGCACCAGGAGTTGAAATGACAGGTTCCTCGCCAGTCTTCAAGGCTACCAGGAGAGCTGAAATGGCTTACCCACACCAGCCCACAAGGACCCAGTTTAGCTCTTGCGTTCACAGGGGAGATTCCAGCCCACACATAGCACGCACTCGGTGTATCCGAGACGGCTAGGCCATGTTGTTTCCCGCCGCAATCAAGTGGGCTGTCAAGATAAGAGAGGTCCCCCGCGTGCATCGGCCGACCGTCCGCATGTAACGGTAGATCCGTGCAACGATAGAGGTAGCACGCTTTCGACTGAAATCGTTTATGAAGGATAGGACTCCTTAACTCAAAACCGTCGGACTTCTGCATTTTTTTTGTTCCATTTTTTTTCAATTACATATATAGGCCATGGGATTGTTCACCGGGTACATAGCATTTCAGTGTTTTTCCTCCAAAATCAGTTTAGCGTGAGGCATAAAGCTCTTTAATCCATTCAGAACTGAAAACATATATACCACACTAATTTCAAGTAATTTCACCCAAATACGTGGGACCGGTTATCAAGGGGTTAGGTGAGTAGCCTTAGAAAAAAAACATAGGTCACCTCGACCGTAGCATGCGTCGGTACGAGGGCACCTACGCAATTGGCCGAGACCCCCGCCCCACCCCCCTGTAAAACACGCCTCTCACTGCGTGAGCTAGACAACCAGGATACCGTTTTTTGTTTTTTTGGCGGTTACCAAAGTTACATGTCGGTCGAGTTAGATCATTTGTGCGGAGTGGAGAACCTTTGCTCCGTACAAGGGGAATGATCGGATCACGTAGTGTGTATATGGTAAGGCACCCGCGAGGCAGTTACATAGTGCTCCCATTGCTGTCTCTGGAAGTGGCCACACCATAAATTCAACCAACTGATTGGAGGCTGCCGTCCATGTGCAAACCCGCCTCAGAGGCGGTTCTTAATAGGATGCAGCTCACCCTTCATGCGACTCGCCCAACACTTCACGGCGCGGCGCTTGGTGCAAGCAATGTCTGCCTGGTTGGTGAAAACCCGACATGCTCCGTCCCGGCATTGTAGGGATGCGAGGGTCTATGGTCATGATGCGACTACAGCCGTGTGCGACATGAGTACACCCCCCACCCCTCACCCCCCTGCACAATGCGGGTTGTAAAACCAACTTGTTGTGGAAGCATTGGAAAAGGTAGCAGACCCTACAAGGTTTCGACAACCTCTGGATTCGGTACGCATGCTACCATATATACAGGTGCACCAATTTTAACCTTTTTTTTGTCTTAGCTCTTCACGTGAGGAGGTATATACTACTGTAATAGCAAGTAACACACGTATTCGGGAGGGGAAAACAAAAAGGGCTACCCGATTGTACAAGCTCATGGCCTAAGGGCCCATATTAACGTGTATAAAATAAATTCAATTTGGAAAAATACAAATTCAAATTCGCTTTTCATTGGTCCACACACGCACCAGTACCAAAGATTAGGATCTTGGGGTATAATCTTGGGTGGTGGTGTGGGTTCTGACCAATGAAAAGCGGATTTTTTTTTTTTTTTTTCCAAATTGGATTTTTTTTTCTTCGTTAAAACGGGCCCTAAGTACACACAACCGAAAAATACTGCATAACGGAAATTTTGAAATCCCGACGATTTGGGATCAAGGGAGCCCGCCGTTCCGAATACGTTTCGGCCAAAAAAAGGTATACCTCTACCTCTATCGTAGCACGCGCCCATTATTGGCGAATGCCTCCTCAATTTTTTTTTTGTTTTTTTTTGCCTACATTGTGCAGTGTGGAGAGTGGTGTACTTCATTTTTTTTTCATGCATGGCCGTAGTCGTATGACCGTAAACCCGCGCATCCCTACAATGCCGGGACGGAGCATGTCGGGTTTGCACCGACCAGGCAGACACTGCTAGCTAGACTAGCACCGAGCGCGAAGCACCGTGAGGTGTTGGGCGAGTCGCATGGAGGGTGACTTGCATCCTACTAAGAACCGCTTGTGAGGCGGACTTGCATATGGATGGCAGCTTCAATGAATTAAATTAATTTCTGGTGTGGCCACTTCCTGAGACAGCAATGGGAGCACTATGTAATTGCCTCGTGGGTGCCTTACGATATACACACTGCGTCGTACGACCATTCCCCTTGTGCGGAGCAAAGGTTCTCCACCCCTCACAAATTATGCAGTCGGGCGGGGGGGGGGTTCAGGGCCATCGGGGCAGATTTTTGTGAGGTGCCTCGCTTAAAGAGCTATTCATATATATATACCGCAACAAGTTGCCGGCGCGCGGGTCGTGTGTACATAGCATTTTGTTGTTTTTGCACGTCAGATGCATTGCTTAGTGCCCTCCCGGCCCAGCTGCTAGTTGCGAGCAACCCTGTAACCGCCACTTACTGGTAGTTTCAATTTGATCTTACCTCTAACGTAGAGCAGATCGTGATCTGCAGTACAAAGTTCATCTATATCCTACCCCGCCGCTGTGATACATTGCACATACAGGATCTGTTTACAAGTGCGCATATAAAGCCCCAAGAAACATGCCCTTGGCCATGTAGGTCTTGTTTCGGCTCCCGCAGGACACCATGAGGTAGATCATACACGTCTGGAATCGAGGGTTTAACCGTCCACCGTGGCGTGCACATTTTCTCCCGGAAGTGCCACGGGGAGATCAAGCTCAGAAAAAACGACGCATGCTACGGTAAAGGTGCACTGTATTTTGTTTTCGGGACGCTTTCGAGGCGTTCTATGCCTCAACCGAATTTACGTTTGAGCGAAACAAATAGTGCTACCCGATGAACAGTTCCGTGGCCTTAAGGACCCGTTTTAACGAAGAAAAACAAATTCAATTTGTAAAAAAACAAAATCAAATCCGCTTTTCATATGGTCAGAACCCGCACCACCACCCAAAAGTATACCCCAAGATCCTAGTCTTTGGTGCTGGTGCGTGTGTTGACCACTGAAAAGCGAATTTGAATTTCATTTTTTCCAAATTGAATTTATTTTATTCTCGTTAATATGGGCCCTAAGTATAAAACAAAAATTATTGCGGCACAATAATCAAAATCCGACGATTTTTAGTTAACACATTCAGAACTAAAACAAATAACCCGCACAACTTCGAAGTAGTTTGTGCCCAATGATGTGGGACCAGTTCTTGAGGGGTCGAGGAGCCCCTACATTCCAAAAGGGTTTGGCGATTTGACCCAATATGGGGTAGCTGTATCGTATATAGCACGCGCGCCACTTTCGACTTGCGTCTGGGGCACGGGGGAAGGTAGGGAGACGTTTCCGTTATTTTCTGAGCTCCTCGCATGCTGGGCGCTCGATACGTACCCCGGAAATCTGACTTCCTGACGAACAGAACCTCAGCAGCCCGACCAACAAGACCTGTGCACCGTATATATAGTCCTGGACCGAAATACTACAGCAGCGGCAAAAACTGTCCTACTGACAGGTGGATAGGTGCTACGTTAAGAAAAAACTTGACCGGCCACCAGAAAACAACGAAAACAAAAACAAAGTGCGCTATCCCTTTGCGCGGGTTGGACGTGTGCTGCGACAGAGGTATTGATCGCAGGTTTGGGTTGAAATATTTTCTGAACGATCGAGCTTTCTTAACCCTCTCAAGAACTGGTCCCACGAATTTGGGCACAAACTACTTGGAATTCGTGTGGGTCATGTTTTTCAGTTCTGCTGAATGGGTTAACCCGAAAATCGTCGATATGTTTCATCCTTGTGTTGCGTACTTTTTTTTCCGTGTAAAAGTTAGTTAGGCCATGGGGTTGTTCATCGGGACGCGTGCTACGATGGAGGTAGGTATACCTTTTTTTGGCTAAACAGTTTTCTGAATGAGGGAGCACCTTAACCCGAAATCGTCGGAATTTTATTATCTTGCGTTGCGATATTTTTCAGTTTATACTCAGACCATGGGACTGTTCGTCGGGTATGTAGCACGTTAACTTTCCTCTTAAATCAGATTTTGACCACTGCAGGTACTATAGAGCTCCTCAAGTGATCACCCTAAGAAAATGGCCTGGATGCAGGTGCACCTCTATCGGATCGTGGCAGGCGCCTCGGGCGACACTTTTATTTCCGTCTAAAACCAGTTTTTGGGTGACTTACTAGTAGTATAGAGCGCTCCAAAAGTAAGGGACCTCATGAAACAAAACAAAATGTTGCACCTCTACCGTACCCTGCATCGACGAGTCTTTGATACTGGTGACATGCTTGACGCGTCGCCTCTCTTCGGCAACTGTCGTTTCTTCCTTCACCGCCGTTGTTTTGTTCTGTTTCGGCGCTACCAGTTGAACCTTCCCTTGGCCCCCTAGGCCTCGAGCCGTCATGCCGGAGGAGACGAAGAGCATCGATGTGGAGCAAGGTGCGTGCGTTACTCTGAAGTAGACTCATGCTACGGTAGCCTGCATGCAGGTGCACCATGTTTTGTTTCTGAGGGTGGTGTGGTCACTTGAGGGGCTCTCTACCTCCCCCAATGACAGATGTTTTGGAGGAAAATGAAAAAGTCGACTCGATGAACAATCGGATGGTCCAAGTATAAAATGAAACATTCCGCAACACAAAAACGATATTCTGACGATTTTGGGTTAAGGAGCCTTTACTAGATCGTTCAGAAAACGTTTCCGCCAAAAAAAAGTACACCTCTAACTCTATCGTAGCGCGCCTCAGTATATGAGGTACCGGTATAGTGTTTGTCCTGATATTTTCGGATTTTCCTGGTTTCCGTCTTGTATGTATTAATTTGGGTTTCCTTTTTCCCTTTTCGCCCCTGAAAGAGAAAAGCTACATGTACATATATACGCCTGATATATACCTGGTGTGTACCTTATAAGTTTTCTTGAGTTTTTGCTGCTGTGATAAATTCCTGATATTTAGGGAAAAACAATGGTTTTCGTTTTTTTCCCAGCCTCTAGTTTTTCCTGCTTTTCTTGACAAAGGAAAGAAGACCAGGCAAACAAACTGCGATGATAATTGCCTATTTTTAAGGGACCATGCGGCTGAGCCTTAAAATGGTTGATACGGGCTTTTGTTTCTTGTTGGTTTTGGTGTTGGTGTTGGTGTTGGTGTTGGTGTTGGTATTGTGTGGATGTTGGTGTTGGTGTTGGTGTTGGTGCTAGTGTTGGCGTTGGTGTCGGTGTTGGTGTGGGTGTTGGTGTTGGTGTTTCTGTTGGTGTTATTGTTGTGTTGGTTGTTTCCAGGCGCCTAGAGTAGTACGGAAAATTTCCTTGTACCTCAAAACGAACATTCCTCGAGTCAGTGTGCGTCTCCAGAAAGACTTCCAACCGACATACGCCTCTGCACCCTCTCCTCCACATGATAACTGCGTCCTTATACATACATACAATTTACTAACTCGTGCGCCAAAGCTAGAGCGTCATGGAAAAAGTGTTGCAACTATATATTGATAAATGCAGCACCTACAGCACATACAGCACATATCGCACATTGTTGTTTTGTTTTTTGTCCATCCCAATTATTATATATGCCCTTCTATTCTATCTCCCTCTTCAGTTGTAGCTCGGATCTGGGGTCACTAAGCACGCTCTTATTTCCCCTCCCCACTACGGGACGTGCCTTGCATTTTTATCGCGAGAAGAGTTTAGCACTTTCTTCCCTCGTCAACTCTCGTCGAATTGTGCTTACCCACGCTATAGTATGCGCTCTCGACAGTTGGTGTTATTTGAGTTCCAACTTAACAGGCTTCATGGTTACCTGCTGAACCACCGGGGCGACCGGCCACATTCATCACATACAACATATGCATTACATAAAGCACATACATCACATACCATACATACAACACATGAACACAACATTACATACATTGCATACCGCACCTACGGCACGTCCATCGCATACATACCGTACCGGGTACAACAAACGAGGCGCTGAAAAAAGCCAAGCCCCGCCCTCGAGATATGAGTCGCAACTACTTCCGCTCAGAGAAAAGCTTTCGCAAACGACGCGCGTGCTTGCCTGCCTTACAAGGGTAGCGCCTAATTTATACGAGGCTCTCCACTTGGCGAGGTCTAACCTATTATTAATAGTAAGCCACCCAACAACGGGTTTGGACAAAGAAAACTCGAAGTCCAGCTCGATGAACAATCCGAGCGCCTACTTTGGGTATATCACGGGTATCATACTGTGAAAAACTCTTCTAACTATGACGCGGAAGCATAGTAAATAGAACCCACGGTGTACCCAAAAATCTATATATTAATAGTATATGTATCTATTTTTTCTAACAGCATGTGGGCCTATTCACGATGGTCCACCGTAATACTAGGGTTCTACGTAACGATTTTGGGCTGAGAAGCATACTCATAGTCAGTCATGAAATAGTTTGGCCAAATAAATGTCACTGGGATTCCTCTCGCAACACGCCTCACGCATAGCAACAGAGGAAAACCACCGCCAGTATATCACAGCCGCTTCAACGATAAAGGTTTTCAACCTTCAGGAAATAGTTTTGGGGGTAATTAACCGGACGTGACGATCGCTCCAGACTTACATATGTCAACAAACTGAATTTGATGTTACAGGTAAAGATATTTGGATAGTTGGCTTTGTGAAAACAGGCCACGTGGATATGCGGCACCATCCATCCACCTGTGGTTCTTTAGATGGCACGTTCAGCGTGATTTCGTAAGTCTGGGGTACCATGCAAATCTTCGCAGTACAGGTTTACATCCGGCGTACGATAAGCACTAGTCGTTGCGTACGTATACGGAGGTAGTGAGATACCCGGGTTTACAATAAGGGCACATAGCCTTTGGCAGCGCTCTTGACCCACAAATCGTACCAGGTAAAGTACCAAATATATTTCAGTTATGTGGTGGTCCGCTCATATTTTTCAGATTGTTCAAAACGCACGAGTCGAGCCTTAGCCTGGACTAGGGTTGGGCTAGGGTTAGGGGTTAGGGTTCGGTTGGGTCGACGGCTTTTCGTGGTTTGATTGTAAAACACCCAAAAACACGTGAAACCAGCAAGAAACCATAGCATGTTTGGTACTTTGTCTGGTACGAGTTGTGGGTCAAGAGCGGTGAAGGTGCCTCTTCAAGAGGGCACGTAGCACATTTTGGCCGAAACAATGGTTGGACCGACTGGGCTCCTCGGCTAAGGAACTACAGAATATTCTTGGAATCCCGTTTCGTGTTTACAAAGCCTTTCGTGATATATAGATACGTGTACATGTGCGTAGGCTACAAGTACAGGGTTTAGTTCATCGGGCTGAGCTTTCAATTTGTCTAAAACACAAAAAGTGGGCAAGGTATAAAACTCTTCAATCTGGTGCAAGCCTGAGAGACTATCGGATAGGTGCAGACCCTACCGAACCTTTAACGTTGCAGATCATGTATGCGCGTGCCGCTGACAAAGGCAAATGGGGAACGGACTACGGAAGACTGGCGAGCAACAGTTCGGACGTCGCGCAGACCATGACCTAGATCAACATGATCCAGACCCTGATCTAGAGTATGATCTAGGTTTCGTTTAGTTCCTCCCCTGCCGTTGGGAGAGGTTACCTTGTGCAGTATTTTGCATCGAACACATCCAGCCCAGGAAACGTGTGTGCTACACTATAGCAGGCGGACTGTGCGGGCCCCACCCGCTAACATAACCTAGATCATACAGATCATACAGATAATGCAGATCCGGATATCTCCCTGACCTGAACGATCTTAATCATGGAGTAAAACACGATGACGCGTCCGAGGCGTTTACGTATTTTGACGTGTGTTCCACCCCGACCGTTGTTACCATAACCCGGGCATGTGTTTAATACCTTGGGTAGTAAATAATTTCAGGCTGAGAGTTTTGAACATTTCAAGAACTCACATCTATGATTTTAAGTGTTTGCGCCCAGCGAGGAACGCCGCTCCACATCCCCTAGGACAAGCTTTGGGAACCGGTGTACTCAACGTTGACTTTACAATAAGCCGCGAGCCTTTTCTGACCTGCTGTCGCGCACTGCTGCACCTTTTTCGCCAGGCCGGTGTGTTCGAAAGTGGCATCTCCCACGGACGTCTTCCCATGGGCGGCCTCGCGCACAAGGTGAGAGGAGACTCAGCAACAATCTACAACCATTACCTGCTGAGGGAGGATGAATCGATCTGTTTGTTCAGTTAGTAAAGGGCTAGAAACCGCTTTTTGCGATCAACGCGTGTACGCACGTACCTGTACGGATGCCACGTTTCGTCGCAAACTGCCTCTAAGGGTGGCTTTTGTAGTGACGCGTGCTACGGTAGAGGTAGCAATGGTTGGCTGAAACTACTTCTAAAAGCCGGGGCTCCTCAACCCAAAGGGCAATGGGATTATTCACCAGGTATATAGCACTTTTGTTTTCTTCCAAAATCAGTTTTTGGGTGAGGGTATGCAGCTCCTCAGGTCACCACGCTCGGGATAAACAGAGCAAACGTCTACCGTAGCATGCGTTTAGTGTCTAGAAAAAAACAAGTTGTATAAGAAAACAAAACGTTTAGCTGTGCGATCGAGGATTCGATCTAAACTCAAACTTGCAAGTTCCCTGTGACCCCTCGATCGCGGGTACTACGGGTTTCACATGACCCCACAAACGATGCGTGTCCCTTTTCGAGAGGCGCGAGATTTGACAGCTGCGAAAGTCCGAGGGTGTGCATATATATATCTATGCTCAGGGGTTGCAATATATTTTCAACTCAGACGTTGAACATAGCCTTACCAGACAGCTTATATATTTACGAAGTGTAGGCGTTATGCAATGAATCCTGTTTCTCGTTCCAACTGATTTATTCCGCACTGCATGAACACGACAATCAAACAGTCCATCTTCGAAGTGTTGAAGTTGTTGCCTGTCGTTCCCCGTGACACCAAACACGCGCGATTCGCGAAACTGAAATCCGTTCATTCTACGTCGGTCCGTCAAATTTCGCGACCTTTGTCTCCTTGGCAATACTTGTAGAGTGGACCACTCTTTAGACAATTCATAACAAGGGCTTTGCCTCGTACAGGCTTCTCCTATTTGTGCAAGACAAGCTGCCATCGACACCCCCCCCCCCCCCCGCCGCCCCCCCCCCCCCCCCCCCCCCCCCGCGCCTAATTCACGGACCCTAAAACCTTCTTGCTCCGCAGTTGGGCCTGCCGTTGGCTTCGGTTTAGATTTGTCCGGGGAGACAAGCCGGGAGGACGAGCATGAGCAGGAGAATAATGAGCAGGGGAAGGGGGAGGAGCAGGATAAGGAGGAGGAGCAGGGGAAGGATAAGGAGCAGAGGAGGAAGGAGGAGCAGGATGTGAAAGTGGCGAGAAACGGCGAAAGGATTCGGAAGCGCCTTGACGGGTCGATTTACCTCTGGGCGTGTGGAGAGACAGAGGACCTTGGAACTGACGGTCTGAAGCTACCCGACATCATGATCGGTTGGCTCATACTCGTGGTGAGAAGGCCCAGAGACCAGTTTTTTTTGTGTCACCCTTTTACGACAATGATCATCTCCGGTTACCCGACGACCTACGTACGGTATTCGGTTGTTTGTTGCCCACGGTAAGCAGATCGGACGCAGAGTCGAAGGCTTTTCTGCATGTTGAAAATCGATAATAGAAGTAGTGATATGACAGCTCGAATACACTTACCAGAGGTGCTCAACAAACGCGTGATGCCGAGACAATACAACTTGTACGGCGCACGTACTTTAGTTGTAATTTGTACATGATAACCGCCTAAACTATTTAAAGTATGTGCTGCCTCTTTCTGTTCCGATATCAACGCTAGAAGGCAGGCCATGTGGCCACTTCTGCGTGTAGCCCCTTTGGGGGGCGAGGTAAAAGTACCGCACAATCCAAAAGCGAGGGTTGCGACGATAAAGGTATACCGTTATTTGGCTGAAAACAAATCTTGAATGATGGCGCTCTTTGACCCAAATCGTCCATTTTTGTTTTTGTGGTGCAATATGTTTATTATACTTCGGTCATGGAATAGTTCATCAGGTAGCACCCCCCCCCCCACCCTCCGACAACAGTTTTCGGGTGAGATGCACAGAGCTTCTCAAGTGACCACCCTCCGAAGGCTGAAACATGGTGCGCCTCTACCGTAGCACGCGTCAAGCGCCGTGCCACCAACAACGTAGGGCAACTGAAACGTAGTACAACGGGTGTCCTGCGACGGGCACGTTGTTTAAAACCCCTCGCGTTGTCGTCTCGGCGTTATATATACCCCCCCCCCCCCTGACCTGACGGTACCAGATTGAGGACACCGTGCGGTGTACTGTGTGCTGTGCAGTAAACCCGGCGCTAAACGTCACATTCCCAATCCCAGAAACGCCAAGTGTAGGACTCCTTGGGTTATAGCCGAGCGGCGCCCGGGTTGGGAACTCTTGAGTTCTATCCCATCATCGCCGGGTTTGGGACCGCATGGGCAGTATGTTTAGTGCTAATTGAATCCCCCCTAGCGCAATAGTTCTGAGTCTGACATTTCTTTGGGTTCTCAACCGGCAGAGCCTGGTTTCACACCTAACTGGTAAAGTTCTAAACATAAAACATGGATGCACTACAGCTGGACCGCCAACGCAGTAGTTCAATGCGGTTACGAGTTTGACCAAATTTGGAGCATCTGCCACGCCCATGATTCTTGTAATGAGGGGAAGAAACCGCCGCAGAATTTACCCCAAGATGATATTCCCACAGCGTGACCTATTCAATCACAAATAGTTTATTCTCGATGTGTGTATTTAGGTGTTTGTGTGTGTGCGGTGTTTGTGTGTGTGCGCGTGTGTACTTCACTCGTAATCACGTCGGCATACGGGACGACAACCGCCAATGGCTTCCTGCCATTGCCTTAACTACCCACAATCAGCCTGTCCCATGTACGGACCCTGCTTGAATACCCTGCCATGACTGGATCAAGCGCTCAGTGCGACATTTAATCGTGAAACCGCAACGGTTAAGAATCGGTTGAAATCAAGCTCCGACCAGGCTTTCGTGGATGTCCCACATCTAACGCAGTATACCTTCAATACTTGCCGTCCGCCAACTGTTTGTGTATGCCCAGCTGCAGGGTCTCGCCTACATCATGCTGATCGCCCGAGCGAAAACCGATTCTGATACTCTTATAAGTGATGGTGACGAGTCCGGCTACTCAATGGCCTCCGTCACGGGAGCGATGTACCTTCTCGTGGCCTCCACCACGCCTGACCTCCGAGCAGGATTCACGCTGGTGGTGGACGGGTTCCGGTTTTACCAACAAGTGTTCGGCGGCGCTCTTCTCACCCTGTACGGGCTTATGATTTGCGCCGCCATGAAGGTGCTGTTTACTACGTCCAATGACGATGCTTCTGTGGTCATCAACGCCGTGACCGTTCTTTTCATCGCAGACGTGGTGAGTCGAGCTGCACCACATATGGCACGGGGAATCGTGCCTTCGGCACACCTGTAGCAGCTGTCCTCGTGCGATTATGTATCTTTGGATCTAAAGACAACTATTTCTTGCGGGCGACCTTAGTAAATAGGACCAAATAGTATAAGCGAAAACAGGAAAAAATATATATGTATTAGTACAAAACAAATACATAGGTATATATTTATATAATTATTATAGGTTTTGTGTGTACGGTAGGGCGCGTGCTACGAGAGGGGTAGCACTTTTTGACTAAAATACTTTCTGGATGACGAGGCCCTTTCACTAAAAAAATCGTCGGAAATATCATTCTTGTTTTGCAAATCAAGATTGTTTTGGATGCCCAGTCGATGGGACTAATTCCTGGGCTTGCGCTCTCAGTTTTTCATGAAGTCAGTTTTAGGCTTGCCATTAGTATAGGGGCCCTCGTGTGAGGGGTTTCAGGAAAAAATGAAGGTTGCACCTTTACCCATGGTGCCATGTGTCCTAGATGATATTTACTATGCCCCCCCATATTACCTGATACAACAGGGTTATTTCTTTGTACCTCACAAGTGTCCCTCAGAAAGGGGGTGGGAAGTGTGTGAAGGTGTGTCCATCGACCGAGGTGCACTTTAAATTTGCTGAAGTTCAGGTTGTGGGCGATGAATTTGTTGAGCTCCTCAAGCGAACAGTCTCGAGAGAAATGGCATGTATGTGCACCTCTGCCACTTTTGGGGGGTGCATCTGATGACTCATCGCACGGTACGTAGGGTTTGCGCCTTTTTTTTGCTCAATATTTCCTGAGACCGGTGGAGCTCTGCGAGTAATCAAGCAAGGCCACGGTTAAGGTGATGCCTTATGGGGGTGGTGTCTTATCTCCTGAGCTCCTCCCATGAGGAGCTCAACATATCATGCACCGGAAACACGTCCTCGAAAAAGAGTTCATATCGCAACACCCGGCCGAAGATATATTCGTATGCTCTATAACAGCACCCATATATCTCGTGCATGTAGGTTAGGCCGCACAGCATAAGCTCACTTGGGGCCCCGCCCGTGCCTCCCTCAGGCCTCGGCCAGGGCGCGAGACGGTCGGTGTTGCCCTGTGTGCACCCCCGTTCTCATGCTCACGTTAAAGACCCGGGACCGAAACGCCCCAAACCTGCATGCAGTAAACGTATAACAAGAACCGGTAGTTTCTCAGATATAACCCTTTCAGAACTGCTTTGTGCAACACTTATCTTACACTAATTTTAAGTAGTTTGTCCCCAAAAAACGTGGCACCGGTTCTTAAAGGGGCTTTTTTAGGGAGCTGAACGGTTCAGAAAATTCTTTCCTCAGAAGGCTAAAGCTAACTGACACCCCTCTTCCTACCGTGGGGTGAATACTGTACACTATTCATATCACGGGGGACCATAGTAAATACTAGTAAATAGGACCTACGGTAAACACAAAACACCTATATATTTCCCAATTTTCACTTGCAATATTTCGTCCTATTTACTGCGGTCCTTCGTAATAGTGTGCTATCTTTACTGCTGTATAATATGCAGTCTTTTGTTTTAGGCCGAGCGCATAGAAAGCTTTGCCACGTTGGGCTCTCGATGTGAGCTCAGAAAATATGCCACCACCCCTCTAAAAGGTGGCATTGCTGCCATATGGGATCGTTCTCATACGTTTTTTTTTCAAATGTTTTTTGAGATAGAGAGCTCTACATGCTACGGCGGAGGTTCACCATGTTTTGTTCTGAGCGTGGTCAATTGACAAGCTCTATACCTTATCTAAAGAGTGATTTCCCCCGTCATTCAGATTTGTTTCCAGCCAAAGAGTACTCTACCTCTAAGAGTATTGTATCACGCTTCTTCGTGGGGAGGCTCAGAAAAAAAGCAGGAGGTGTCCCTACTGTTCCACGCGTCTGCTGGTACTCTGGCCGGGAATATAAAGACCGTTTATACACCAATACGAAGACGGTCCTTGCATTTACGCCCAGAGTGGTACATGTATTTGGCGTTACACGTGGGTAGGCATGTTATGTGCTGTTCGACGCGAGCCGACGAGGAAAACAACTACTGAGCCATTCTCGCGATTAAACATGCAAGGCACATCCCGCGGTGGGGAAGAGCCTACCTACGTGACCGCGGTTCTGAGTCACGACCAGGAGGGGGAGATAGAAAAGCAGCGCGATGTTGATTAACGGGGAAGTAAAAAAAGCGGGAAATTAATGTATTATCATGACTGCACATGGAGAGCTAGACTATTACAGTAGTATTTTTCCTTGGAATCCGGGGATGGAAAATATGTGGACTGACGGGCACCGTGTCCCTTTGGTGTAATATAGTTCACGGATGGATACAAACGGATTTTCGCGGCTTAGTCGTATCATACTGCCTACTCTGCATCCAGTAGAACTTCTACTTATTCGACAAAACATTTGGCACATCATACTGCTGCATACGAGACAAGAGGACTATTGTTGCAGTACCCAATGGTTGATTTGATCTGATTGGCGAAGAGATTAGGTTAAAAGGGCTACTTAGGGTCGTTCTTATCGAGCAACTTTTCCCCCTACATTTCCAATATTTGTTTTCGAGCAACTTTTAGGATTTCCATACTTTCCAAAACTAATCCCCAAGGATTGGAATGCTAAGCCTTCCAAAATATTTTGCCCTCTGTTTACATTCCAAACCTTCCAAATAAATCCTGTTCTTCCTGTTAGTTTTAGTTTTAGTTTTTGGAAACAAAATATGGAATTGTTTAAAGACAAGTTGCTCGATAATAACGACCCTTTTACTCGTTTCGCACGCAGCGACCCCCAGCCTCTTTCGCGAATAATCGGTATCTACCCTAGCGGCATCGATGGTGCACAATCAAATGCGGACAGGAAGCCATGATTCTACTGCCGGACGTGATAATTTGAGTGTTCCGGGCGTGTGGTTGTTTCGAAACAAACCAGAAACGCGAGGAAAAAAGATCGGTTTGCTGCCCGAACTACTGTTGTTGAGGCTATTTCCTAATTGCATTGTACTTTAGGGTTTAGTTAATTTTGACAGACGTGTGAAAGTCGTTTCGATGTTATGCAAGAGGACCTTGCCGCAAACGCATCTGCTACAAGTGCGCTGGAACAAAAAAAAAGAGGCTGACCCAACCCCGATATCTAAACATTGATCCATGACTGCACGTGGTCCCTTTTTAGTTTATGTCACGCACGTTTTCGACTTTTATTGTTCAAGTATGGTTCCTGCTCATTATTTGACAAGCTCGAACACGCTCCCACGCGATGCAACCGCAGTACGTATATCTGGGGCATTGTCTTCTGCGTGTAACGCGCACTCCAGTGTCCTCGAGGAAATGCTTCTCCTTGTCCGCAACAGCCCCCCATCTCCCGGCATGAACGGTGCTAGTGGAAGCGGTCTGAGGTTTTCGTGACATCCAGTGTCATAGTATTGCTGTTTATGCCATCAACCGTGGCCTTGGTATACCAGGAATAATATCGTATGTAATAGACGGCATTCCAATGATATTGCGTAGTGTTGTTCGTGTCCTTAATGAGCCTCGTTATTTAGAAACGCTTTCACCAAATAATGTACCACCCCCATCGTAGCACGAGTAAAGTTAATCAGGTGAGAAGCCCCCGTTCCTCCGGCTTTTGTATCGAACCGAAAAGCACCGCCTCTGCCGTAGCGTTGCTCTCTTGGATTCGGTGATGCCGACAACAACTGTACGAGCGTGAGAAGCCCACTTGAAAGTCCTCGACACAATTGAAAACTGATAGCGAACAACGAAACAGCAACACCAACAACACGACCACAAATAACAGCAGCAACAGCAACAGCGGTAGCAGCAGCAGCAGCAGCAGCAGCAACAGCAACGACAGCAACAGCAACAACAATAGCAACAGCAACAGCAACAGCAACAGCAGCCGCAACAGCAACAGCAACAGTAACAGCAACAGCAACAGCAACAGCAACAGCAACAGCAACAGCAACAGCAACAGTAACAGCAACAGCAACAACAACAGCAACAGCAACAACAACAGCAGCAGCAACCGAAACAGAAACAGCAACAACAAAATCAACACAAACCACAACACCAACAACAACGACAAACACCAGAAGTGAAGTTTGGCACTTTTGTTTTTACTTTTAATCTTCATATTCCCCATTATGCCCGTCCTTGCTTTGACAGGATGAAAAAGCCCTGTCGTTCTTCACGACGGTTCCTCAGAAATGGCGCCTTTTCTGGGCAATATACACGGTCGGGATAAGCTTCGCACTGGCCTTGGTGGGCATCGTGTACGTGGGGGACTCAACTATTCCATTAGACCCAGTAGAGGAAACAGCAGCAGTGGTCACAGCAACGAACACTACAGCGAACACTGATGACCAGGAGACCGTTTTCGATTTAGTGCCGGCCTGGTTTGTTTGTGCCGTCAATCCGGGGGCCGTCACGCTGTTGTCGTTCTACCTGAGCATCGCCGTGCTGATGTTCGCGAGAGCGTTGAGTAAAGCGGCCGAAACGGCGAGACAGAAAAAGGCGGGGAAGACGTGGCGTGAGTTCGACAAAATGTGTCGCAAAGGAGTGAAAGACGGCCTCGACAGCGCCAACAAAGTAATTAGAAAGTCCCCTTATCTCTGCGCAGTTTTGTGTGTGTGGCTAGCTCACGGGGTCGTGTCTTGGTCGTTGTTATTGGGAGGGTCTTGGGGTTCCACGATACGGGGCTGCCGTAGAGAGAGCGCGCCAGTCGATTCGGACAGTGAACAGGACCATTCGGACAGCGACGATATTGACGACAATATTGACGACGACGACAAGACCGATATTGACGACGACGACAAGACCGTATTTTATGTGGCTTTGACAATGTCCATCGTTGCCCTCATCGTCGGGGTTTCCATGAGGGGTTTTCCTTCTCGCATGGGAAACTACCGCCAACCGACGACCGTTTCAGAGCCGATGCATTTGGATCAAATGGGAAACCTGCCTTCGCGACGGACGTGTGTGTGTCTAGAAGACTCCTACATACCTTCGCTGCTGATAGGATGGGGTGTTGGATACTTGGCTTCGACGCTGTTGCTTGGAGGCTCGTTGTACACGATCTGGTGGGACGGTGCGCCGCTCGCTTTGACGCTTATAGGCTACTTGGTTCTGCCTTTTTGCTTCGTCGCAGTGGTATTCATGATGGCCGACGACGACTTCCTCGGGCCGAGGTGGGAACCACTCATCAAGCGCACCAGCGGTACATTGGAAGACAAGCGTGGGGTTTGCTATTGGATTCTAGCCACAGCGGTCCGGGATATTCTACTCATATGGGTAATCATGTGGGCTTTTCTAGTGCCATGCTTGAACAACATATGATGGCTCGACACGCTAGGGACGGTTTGTCGGGTTCGAGCCAGTGCATGCTGGACGGTGCGTGTTGCACCGCCACTGATGCTACAGGCGTAGACTAGCCTGGCCGATTCACCGGCAGCTTCTTGATTTGTTTTTGTTTGTATCCCCTCTCTTGTTATATAGTTTTCATCCCGGCAGCACATACAATCAGGGCTGTTGACGAGTCAGGAGGTCTTCAACACCTCACGGATTAGGTCGGGTTTATCAGGAGCTATTCGAACCCTACGGGTCGGGTCGGGTCGGGTCGGGTCGGGTCGGGTCGGGTCGGGTCGGGTCGGGTCGGGTCGGGTCAGGAGGTATTCTAAATCTCACGGGTCGGGTCGGGTCGGGTTGGGTCGGGTTAGGTGACCCCATCCGACCCGACCCGCGCGTTATGACCCGGCCCGTGAACAGCCCCGCGTACATTATGGGCTGTAGTAAGAGTTGATATCGTTGTTGAGGAAAGGGTGTGTTGCCCACTAATTTCTGTATAACAGCTTCCAAAAACAAATTCGGCATGTGAATCTTAAGCCTGTTTGTTTTTCTAGTTTATATTTTGTTTTTGTCGTATGTGGGCGAGTTCCTGCAAGGATATACTTGCCTTGTTGAGGCTGTTGGCGCTATCGAGTCAGCTACTCTACTTGATAGGGTTATTTGCCGTTTCTGCAGCTCAGATCTGTTCCAAACTATTTGTTGTTCGGCAGGGTTTACGCTCTTGCCATTTTATAATTTCGCGCGGGATGCTGATCACCCGGGGATTTACAGCGGTTGTACAGTGCCTGCCCGCCAAAATGGAACACTTTAATTCCAGCAAGACTTGAAATGATGCGGGACATCTGGGTCAGGTCATCGGTTCTTCTTAGTTCGTGGTCTAAATCTTTCAGGGGAGATAATTTTCTGATCTGTATGATCTGTGTGATCTGTATGGTCTGTATGGTCTAGCTGTTGCCAAGTGAGAGCCGTTTGACCTGCATGATCTACTGTGCGTAGTAAAACACACGCTTCGTGGCTTGAATATATGGGCTACGTATCCTGCACAACATATAACGCGCCTGGTCGGAGCCCAGATTGTCTACGTCGGGATCCGCTCGAAGTACGGAATCGTTGTTCTGACGCGAAGACTGGTGCTACGGTAAGGGGGTCATGCATAGGGGCTTGTTTTTCACCTGCACCGAGCCACTCGGCCGAGTGACTGCTTTACTGCGTTGTACTCATAACGTTTTTTTTTATTTTTTTCGGTATGCACCGCCCTTGGAGGTTTAGTTACGTAACGCCAACAAACTATGCTTCTAGGTCCAATTTCCAGTTAGATTCGGAGCCACTCGTCCGAGTGGCCAAAACCCGGTACTGAAAATGTAGGTACCCCCCCTATCGTAGCACCAGTCCGAACCTTGAGAAACCTTGAGCGTGGGCTGTGTCGTGTGCCATGAAAACAGGAGTTTTACGGTAGTACTCGCCACGCAGAATGATATTTACTGATCCAATTTCCTGACGGAGAGGTTTCCAAATCGCGAGTCTGGCGTTCTTGTTTGTGTGTGTTTGGGGGTTGTGGGTCTAATCTGTACATTTCCTTGCTCTAGAGCGCTTCACACGGTACATATACGTCTTATAGCTCGATTTATACGCCGACTGGTGCTACGGTAGGGGGGATAGCCTGATTTTCACTACCACGTTTACTCCATTTGGGCGGGTGGCTCTGCACCTCGCTCAAAACTAGACGCAGGAATATCTTGTCGCAGAATAGCAAGCATACCATGGCGGTGCATATCTCGAAAACGTAAAGCGTTAACATCAAATAATCGCGAAGAAATATGGTGGTTACTCGGCGGAATGGCTCTCATCCGCTGAAAAGAGCTGACTTAAAAGCAAACCCCCTACCGCAGCACCAGTCCGCCCGCGGTGAAAAAAACGCCCGGGGAAATATTTGGGGTGACGCGTGCTACGATAGAGGTATACGGTATACGGTATACGGTATACCACATTTTGGCTGAAACTGTTTCTGAACGACCGAATTCCTTAACCCAAAATCGTCGGAAGTTCATCATTGTGTTGCAATGTTTATAGTTGTGTACTTAGGCCTCGGCATTGCTCATCGGGTGAGAATTGCTGTTAATTTTCTCCACAAATTGCTTTTTTGCACTTACCACTATGAATAGTATAGACCTCCTCAAGCGAAAAGCCTCGGAAAAACATGATGGTGAATCTCTACCGTATCGTGCGTCGGGTTGTTAATTGCTTCTGGGGACGTTTGGGGGAGGGTCCTACTGGTTCCATGTGTGAGCCGCGTGGTTTGCTTCCGGCGTGGCTGTATCAATAGGGACGTGCCTCGTACCGGGGTTCATGCTGACACGCGTGTGTTGATTTCGATCGCGGTGAGACGGAACCCAATTAAAGGGCATACCCGCGCGATACTAGCGAGGGTGCGTGCCGCAGTGTGGGGCGAAGCCACAGTGGAGAGGGGAGGGGGAAATTAAGACCCCAGCTATGGTGGATACGGGCGACAATTAGGACTAAGGACCAAAACCGATGGCTGTAATACATACTTAGGTTTACCGGACACCGCCTCCTATTTACTCGTTTTGATGCTTACCATTTTCCAGCGGCGCCTTGGCCACTGTCAACGCTGCCGACATAGGATGCATCTTGAGGTAGATTCATACCTCCATACCCACGACTTAGGGCAAAATACCCCCAGCATACGGTTTTACGGTCACGTGATGCTATTGGCCCGACAGCGTGTAGCCCGCAAGATAACGCTATATGTTTCCAATCGAAAGGGTGGTCATGAACTACTGGAATATTACAGGGCGGCTATTCAGGGGATGACCCGACCCACGTGTCCGGCTATCAGATCTTCACAATGTCACGAATTGGGTCGAGTCGGGTCGGGTCGGATCGGGTCAAGGTCGGTCAGGAATTTATCTCATCGGTCCGGCTTAAGTCAACCTGATCTGACCCGACCAACACACCTCTCGACCCGACCCGACTCGCGGATCCGACCCGGTCCCGGCCCGACCCGTCCCGGACCCACACGGTCCGGACCGACCCGACCCGACCACGACCGGCTCCGGTCCAAACCCGACCCGGTGCGGTCCTGGTCGGTCCGACCCAGTCCAGAACCCGGCACGACCCGACCTGGTCCAGCCTGACCCGGACCCGACCTGGTGAGGCCCCCACTCTCCCCGACCCCCGAACGGGTCCGGTCCCACCCGATCCGTCCCGGTCCGACGCGACCGTCCGCGACCCGACCCGAAGTCCGACCCGAATCGACCCGAGTCCCGATCAGTTCCGGTCCGCTCGTACCGACCGACTACCTCGACCGACCCGAACTACCGAACCCGCCGGACCAACCCGCACCGGTTCGACCCGACCTGATTCCGACCCGACCTGACCCGACCCGACCGGACCCCGACCGGACCCCGCCAGATCCGACCAACACTTAGAAAGCATGTGAAAAGCACGTGGAGGGCGCGTTTTTAAAGGTTGTCGACAAAATCGGCATCCATGTGGCGTATCGTTGAATTGGTATTTTTCAGGGCTTGTCATGGGCCGTTTGTCCGGGCCGGGCCGGGCCGTGCCGATCTGAAAATTGTGACGGGCCGGGCCGAACCGGGCCGAGACTTTTGAAAACAGTGATGGGCCGGGTCGGGCCGGGCCGGGCCGTCAACACTTGAAAATGTGATGGGCTGGGCCGGGCCGCGGCCCACCCCTTGAAACGTTGATGGGCCGGGCCGGGCCGCGGCTCATCCTCTGAAAATTTGATGGACCGGGCCGGGCCGATGGGCCGGGCCGGGCCGCGGCCCATGCGATGTGGGCTCTGCATGGGCCGCTCCGTCCGGCCCATGAAGCGGCCCGTGTGTTTTGACGGGCCGGCCCGGACCGCTGCCTATGAGATATGGTGTGATACCGATACGGCTACTACGGCCCTCACTGTGCCCATGAGGTGGCCCATGTGTTTTGACGGGCCCGCCCGGGCCGCGGCCTATGATATGTGGTGTAATACTGCTACTGCTTCCACTTTTTGGGTGTCTTTGGGTTGCTGCCGGCCAAATACAGCTACGTGGCATCTCTGGCAAATCGCCTCGGGTACTATGATGCCTTTTGCAAATGTCGGATGAAAACCTTGGTACCGTAGTGGATGTACGGACGACATTTATCGCCGTCTCCGCGACGCAGGCAGGATGACGCTCTTGCCTTGCTTCGTCCCGCGGTAGCGGAATGTATTGCAGCAGTAGTACCGGGTGTTGCAGCAGCATGTACTATTGCAGCAGTACCGGGTGTTGCAGCAGCATGTTGTATCGCAGCAGTAGTACCGGGTGTTGCAGCAGCACGTGCTACTGCTGTTGCTGCTGCTGCGGGTGTTTTGCAGCAGCACGAGGAGGTGGTGGTCCACAGTCTGGACGGAAGCCATTGAAAAAAGTCGTTGATTGAGCAGAATTGTGTGTGTACTTGTAGTGGGTACTGGTTAGGCGTGTCTCATGGGCCGAAAACAGCTGTCCCTCCACATCCAGACGGGAAAATACGGAAATACAACGATAGATCAACAATTAATTGGGCCAAAATCAAGTCAGCGTACACTCATGCACCTTTTAGTACTGGACAAGACATGGGCCGGGCCATGGGGCGGCCCGTCGAATTCACGGGCCGGCCCATGAAAATTGTCGGGCCGGCCCATATAGAGCCCGTGTCTTATGGGCCTCGCTGCCGTGGGATGGGACCGGCCGGGCCGGGCCGAGACTTCTGGGAAAACGATGGGCCGGGCCGGGACGGGCCGGGCCGGGCCGAGACTTCTGGGAAAACGATGGGCCGGGCCGGGCCGGGCCGTGAATGTTTGAAAATGTGATGGGCTGGACCGGGCCGCCGCCCACCCTCTGAAAAATTCGTGGGCCGGGCCGGGTCGCGGCCCATATTCTGAAAATTTGACGGGCCGGGCCGGGTCGCGGCCCATCATATCGAAAATTGGTGGGCCGGCCCATCAGCGTCGGCCCATGACAAGCCCTACCGTAATATTCAGTAAGGATCTCTAAAACAAATCAAACAATGAAATAAGCCTGTGAGGGCGCGTAGCGGCTGTCGGCAAAATCGTCATATATGTGGATAGAGGAACGCGCTCACAGAAGCGAACCCGATGCTTTGTTTTGTGTTGGTGGGCACTGGAAGGAAGTGCGTCCGCGTACAGATTAAAGATGAGACAACACAAAAGGCCACCACCGGGCTTGCATCTGGTTATCACGGAGGGCAGACCCTATGTGCTGAATGGGACACGCGGAAGTGACGCGTTACATTTTCCTGAAAGATACCGGAAATGGCATGATACGTATATACGAATACTGAGGTGTGCGTTCGTCAAAATAATAATTTGCCACAACGATATGTCACAACTTCCAAACAATGAAGTAAGCGGGTGAGGGCGCATGGCGGTGAAACTGGCTAAAAGTTACAGACAAATGAACTGGGAAGGCAATTTCTTGCAGCGCTGTCCTTGACTGGTCGCGTGCAGGAGAGAGAGGGCTGGAACGGTTTTGAAGGTGTATGGTCTGAATGGTCTGAAGGGCTCTGAGCGTTTTCGATTCAAAGACAAACAATATAATAAGTATAGGTATGATAGTATTACCAGACAGGCGCCCGTCACACGCCTAAACTTGCGTCTCCTGGAACATATGACGGGCAAAAGAATTATCGCAGGGGTAGCGTTCATGGTGTCTTGACCGGAAGGAGTGACGACATTGGCGGGACGGGACGGTAAGGGCGGGTCTTGACGGCGGGACGGGACGGTAAGTGCAGATTTTCTCGACTCAGGATTTTGCGGTAATTTTCAATGGAAAAAATGCTATCGGCGGGACGGGACGTACGTGAGTCAACGGTAAGGAAAACTGACGACGGGACGGGACCGCGGTGCCGATTCGACGACGGTTTTGCCATTCCGTCCTGTCCCGTCCCGTCGTTACCGTCAATATCGTCCCGTCAATCCTCCATGAAAAGTCTTGATTATTGTAGTGTAGTCGTGGATGCCCTGAAATAGACAAAACATTAAATATATTAAGCCGTTTCTTTACTTTGAGAGCCGACTAATTGCAAACGCCTGCTGGGCTTCAAAAACTGAAGGTGTTTAACCGGATATTTTGTTTCCCGGTGCCCATCTCTAGATACGACGATCACAGGGAAGGAGAAGGTGAAGAAGCGAAGGCAATCAATGGGACGAAAGAAACGAACAAAAAACAAAGTGTAACTTTCCGCAAGGAATGTGGGGTTTGTGGAGGCGTTTCGGAATTCGAAAAACGGGGATCCGGGGTAGACGAAAGGACAGTAGATGGTCAGAGCGTCAAGCCAAGATACCAGTTGCCCCGGTCATAGACGCTCGGTGTGCGTAGAAGCGGCGAGAGCTCTTAGCTGTTGGGACCACAGCGTGCCCCATTACACCTGATCGACTTCCTCATGGCGGACGGCAGTGCCGGAGGGGGAGGGGAGCACTCTAATATCCAGGAAGGTGAGGTCGTCGATGTCGGCGGTGGGGCCGGAGGTGATCTCGGCCTACCTCCCCCTGATGGCATCCTTCCGGCAGCAGGAAACGGCCAAGTGGCGGGCAACGTCCCAGCCATGATGGAACTCCTTCAGCAAATCTTGGCGACTCAACAGGCGATCGTGCAACGCGTGGCATGCGCCGCGTTTATGGAAACGCTTGAATACGGCATGGAGGGAACTCAGGCCGTATGCAATAACAGGGTAAGCAGCATGCGGAGAGAGCTGGAAGCAGTTCAGAAGTTGATGGAAATCTACCTCAGGCGTCACTTCAACCGCATTACCCCGTGCCCGGCCAAGGTCCGCGAGTTGCTCCTCAAAGCAATGGACGGTGGCCTGAAGGAAAGCATGTCCTCGCTCGCGTCGCAGGGGGGCGATATCTTCCGGAAATATCCGTACGCCGCCCCCCCCCCCGGTACGGGTGTACACATGATCACGCATTATCACGCCGAGTTTCATGCGGCTACCAGCCTCGTGGAACGAAAGGAGGTTTGGAGCCGGCGCTCAGACAAAACAGCTGGCTCGGTCGGGCGGAAGAGGAAGGGAGCCCTAGGTGCGGGGGGGGCAGCGTTCGGCCCCAGCACAAGGGCGAACGGGCGTCGGTGCGTCCAAGGGCCGAATGTAGGACAGTTCCCACGCCGCCAAGCGATTGTGATTTCGCGTGGGGTGGGGTCTATTGCCCGCGGGGAAGCTTTTCGTTTGCCCACCAAGTCCCCACGCAGCAGCAGCAGCCAAAGGCGCAGCAGCAGCAGCTGCTGCTGCCCCCGCCGCAACCGCCTCCTTCCCCGCCGCCACCGCCGCAACAGCTCCAGCTGCAACAGGCAGCCGCAACAGCAGAGGGGGGGGGGCATCGGCTACCCAGTGTCGCGCGTTACAGTCGAAACTTCGCGGGCGGTGGCAAGAGTGGAGCCGCCGCGGGGGGCGTCGCGGGACAGGGCGGTGGCAGCAACTGATAGTACGGGCCCTGCCGTCCGTCAGGACCGACCGAAGGGGGGGGCAGGGGCGGGAGAAGAATTGATAGTCTTTGGAAACGCCAGGAGGTCCGTGGGGATTCTCTATACACCCACTCCCGGGTCGGTATCGCCGGCCCTGTATCACGGTAAGAGTCAGATATCGAGGAACAGATGCACAGAGTCAAACAGCAGAACGTTTGAAGCAGAGTGTACGCATACACAGCATGACACCAAACCTCAGAACTTAGGTTGTCAGCTCAGTATAACGTTCCAGTACCCAGCAGTGGCAGATCAGAAGAAGGGAGTACGCGAGGAAAGGGACGAGGGGAAGAGTTTGAACCACTCGACCTATAAGCCTGAACAGAGGGTCTGCAGATTTCCCCACTTCCTGTCCAATCGCGTTGAAGATGCCACCGAGGGCGCGGGAGGTTCAGCACAGCAGGTTTGGTGTGAGCAGAGGGTCTGCAGTTTTCCCCACTTCTTGTCGAATCGGGTTGGAGGTGCCACCGAGGGCACGGAAGACTCAAACCATAGCGAAAACCAGAAGGGCCGTCCACTCGTTCGGTACAACATAATCCCCACAGCAGTGCAGCAAGACACCACGTCTCAAAACGTAGATTTTCAGCACAATACCTCGTACCAGTACCCAGCAGTGACAGATCAGGCCAAGGGAGTACGTGATACAAGGGACGCGGGGAAGAGTTCGAGCTACCAGTTTAGCGAGGACTCGACCTATAAGCCTGAACAGAGGGTCTGCAGATTATTTCCACTTATTTTCGAATCGCGTTGGAAATGCCACCGAGGGCGCGGGAGGTTCAGCACAGCAGGCTTGGTGTGAGCAGAGGGTCTGTAGTTTTCCCCACTTCTAGTCGAATCGGGTTGGAGATGTCACCGAGGGCACGGAAGACTCACACTTTAGCAAACAATCAATTTGAGAAGAGGGCCAGTTCACCCCACTTCCACGCGGATCGAAGCAGGATCGTTCTCGTAGAAGGCTCAAATCAAGAGGGACGTTCAGTCATTCAGTACAACATTATCCCCACAGCAGTAAATCATATGCAGTCGTTCCCACCCCCCAGTATGGGGCGGCCCCAGACTGGTGCTACGATAGGGGGGGTACCCACATTTTCACTACCACCGGGTTTTGGCCACTCGAGCGAGTGGCTCTGTACCTCACTCAAAACTGGACGCAGGAATATTTTGTTGTCGCAGAGTAGCAAGCATACCATGGCGGTGCATATCTCGAAAATGTAAAGCGTTAAAATATAATAATCGCGAAGAAATATGGTGGTCACTCGGCGGAGTGGCTCTCATCCGCTGAAAATAGCGGACATAAAAGCGACCCCCCTACCGTAGCACCAGTCCCCACCCCGACCGAAACGCTGGGAGCACAGGCACAGCCCACAGCAGACAGAGCGGCACGTACGGTACGAGCAAGTCGAGCCGTCCGAGCAGCAGCAGCCAAATACTAGCATGTTTATTCCGGTCGATTCGCGGGAGAGTAGCGAGTCAGCACGTTTACGTACGGCTTCCTTATGGTGTGCCGCTCGGTCGAAACAGAACATAATGCATGGTACAATAATGGCACGCAGAAAAAAACAATCTTGGAAACATGACCTAGATGCACAAAAGAGAGAAGACGTGCTCTACAAGCTGACACACATTTGCACAACCAAGATGCGAGATAGAAGAGAAGTCGTGGGATATTTTGCACGAGAAGTAGGAGGATCCCTGGTAGCACCACCCATAGATCCCACACACATTCAGCGATACATTGAAGACCTAAAAGCCTCCGGGGCAGTCGACGAGCTAGTCTCGATAGTCACAGGTGGGGTACCAGTGAACGCGGCCGCGACGGGCGCTGATTTTGAGCACGCGTTACAGTACGGAAATCACCACAGAGTCACCGAGTATTTATCAGCAATATCTGAACTAATCGGGGAAGACGCAAGACGCCAAACCTGTTTAGCCATACAAACGTCAGCCGCGCACGAAATTCCGAACCTGAGGGTTTTTCCGTTGGCGGTAGTCGTGACACACAAGGTCCCGATAATTAAGGACTTGTCGTTCGACGAGCAGAGCAGAGATAATAAGAGAGGATTAAACAGAAACATTGGCTCGAATGCCGTCCCTCAATGCCTGTGCGCTCTGGCGGTGCCGAAGTTTCTCGCTGCACTCGTGTCACCCAGGAAAATGTTCCCGGTTAAGAGAATACTAATGAGGAAGGTCGACGCTTCTGACGCGTTCCACCGACCTCCGGGTAGACCCGGACAAAGCCCACAATGTTTGCTGCACAGCGGGAGAGTTGGTAGTGATTGACGTTCGCTTGACTTTTGGGTGGTCCGGGTCGCCGGGATTCTGGGACGTCACGTCAACGGCGGCCGAGCACGCGAACTGCAACACCACGATCGATTCGACCCAGCTCTTGAACCAAGTAAAATACACGATGGCCCACATAAAAGGTGGTGGATCGGTGGGAAGAAGGACAACCCACACCGATTCCCCCGGACGAAAAAACCAGACCCCACTCCGGGGGAGAAATAGCCGACACGTTTTTCACAACAGTATACGTGGACGATTACTTGCTGATCATAGTGAAACACTTGGACGACGACACGACCGCCCTAATCGCGTCGGACTCGCTAGCCTCAGATCACGTGCGGTTGTTCGGACAGGGGGAGGAGGGAGTAACGCCAATATTAGCACCGAAGCAAAGCACGGATTGGGACGCCACGATCGACGCCTTAGGTTCACTATCAAGTCGCACGACATGATAATCTCGTTTCCGCGGGAAAACGTCGACGCGTTCAAGGGGTTGATGCGCGAGCAGCGGCCCGCAAACCGTAGGAACGTGAACGTTAGGGAGGTCCTCAGTATGGCTGGGACGTTGTGGAACTTCACGTACATGATACGGGCGGGCAGATACTTCGTGTGGAGACTGCTGCGGCTAACGGGGTTGCACGACTCACCAGGTAGCCAAGCGCAGAACCGCACGGTTGAACTCGGGAGAGAGGTTCACGCTGACCTCCTCTTCTGGAAGTGAGCGATAGATAACGAGCTACTATCGGAGGGAGAGTCGGTTAGCGCCCCTTGCTACACAGCGTTAAAACAACCTGCCAAGAGAAAACATTTATCGAACGCCAGCCTAGACGTGGTGGGCGGTTTTTACGTTGAGAAGAAGATATTTTGGCGGTATGATTTGCAAGAACTAACCACACAACTCAAAAGGAAAGCCACCCTTTGGGAGACCTGGACCATCACGATCAACCTTTTAGAGTTACTGGGAACGGTCGTGACGGCGTGGATCATGCTCGAACTCGTAGGAGACACGCCCGATGGCGAAGGGGACCCCGTACTAAGGCTCGGTGATAACATGGGCACGGTGTCGTGGATTGCCCGTTGCGGTGGAGCGAGGGACAAAATGGCGTGCTTACTCATGATAATTCTTGGACGTCTCGAACTCAAAGGGGGGTGGAACCCCACGGCAAAACATATCCCCGGGGTGCAGAACACCCTAGCGGATGGTATCTCGCGTTAGCCTCGGGTCGTATTGGCAGAGAAGGTCAGAGAGCTGACCCAATCCAACGAATGGTCAGAACAAGACATCGGGTTGAGGTGATCGGGGATTTTTGATGCTGTACTTCAAACAAATAATATCCAAACCAAGCATAATGATATTGTGTGGAGTCTTATGACGAACAAACGATGCATAACTGATTGACTCACGCGCTCGCTTTGCACGTCCCTTGTAAAACGTACGGTCCGCATATTGCATGTCTATTCGCCGCCTCAATATACTGCATAACCAAGGCATGGTCGTCTTCCAGTAATATTGTCGGGTTGTGTTGTCCATAAGTCACTCGCTCAACATACTGCATGCACGCGGTACTCTGACGGATCCTGCAGGAACAGGAAACAACAAGGGAGGAACGGAATATGAAATTTCACGCTTGGTGGAAATGCTCGCGCTCGGGTCGATTGGGCAGAGTACTCAGAAGAACTACTTAGCGAAGTGGGACATCTGGGTGACATCGAGAAAGGCGCAGGGTAAAGGGCCCTGGTTGCGTCTGCTCAACGATCCCGATGAAACACTTACTGACCTTTGAAATCATGGCCGCTCTCTGTTTCGTGCTCAATGATCAACAGTCGACTGTCAGAGGATACTCAGCGGGGATCAACGTTTTTCACAAAATCGCAGGATGCGAACTGCCGACGTCGCAGTGCATGGTATTAGCGGTTGGAAAGGGAATATGCGGGGTGCACGGCATGTCGACCAAGAAAGCGCGGATCAGATTACCGTTAACGTGGGCCATGTGTTTCGCAAGGGAGACAAGTTGTTGCAGGCATGGTAGACGGGGGATATGTTATGTGGCTCGGAATTGCTGTGTCCCATTTTCTGTTGTGCAGAGCGTCAGAGTTGTGGGCGGACGCAGACGTCCACTCCGAATTCTGCCTGACGAGAAACTACCCCACTTTCTTGCACGAAGGAATGCAGGACGCATTCGAGGAGTGGTCGGCTGCCTCAGCAGTGCCGGTACATTTTGTGTTGTCTTAAAGTGACCAAAAACGAGCAGGGTCCATAATTACACCCACTCGTCTTGAAAACTCGAGGGACACGGGGGGCGAGGTGATGGGAGCCTTCGAAGCACTGGCGGAATTGTTCGACGTGCACCCCCAGCTGCCTGGGGGGAGCGCCGCTGACGATCAAGGGCACTTCGTCTGGATGGAAAGTGTTCACTAGGACTGAAGCGGTACTACCGCCAATACCGTCCCGTCAGTAAAACATTAGAAGCCTTGATTCCCACCCCTTGCCCAGCGATGCGGATGTAATCAGCTCAGCGTATTGCTTGAGGTCGGCGCACTGCTTGCTGTTTGTACATGTTGTGTCGCTTGTACAGCAAAGGACTGTGTACAGTACTGCGGACACTTGGAATAGAGCATATATATAAATACTCGACCTGCGCTGGATTGTGTGGCGGACGATTCGCCGTGTTGAGGGTCCGCGGCGATGAATGTATATCGCGACGCTTTGAAAGACCTTCCGGCGCTTGCCGAGTTGAAGGCCGAGGGGGGGATCCTAGAGCGACACTTCTTACCACTCAACGGGCATGTCATCAACGACCAACGCCGTCTTCATGTCCGTAGCCAGGGGGGACTTCGCATGGCTTTGCCCATGGATGGGGTGCTTTGACGGAAGGACACGCCTCAGACGTCGTCTATCTATGCTGAACTGTATATCTTACTACAGCAGTAAAGTAACAACCGCTCAATTCGAAATTGTCGTACGTAATCCCCTGCAAAGCTAAAATGGCGTTTGGAACGCCTTTGAAACAAAATCGTTTATTTTAAAGAATTTATGGTTCTGCAGTCTTTTGCGAAATGTGGACATAAGCATTTCTGCTCAAGTCGGAGAAAAGATAAGACGCGAGCCTCAGCCAAAATTGGAGATTCTTATCATCTGTCGCGTACTGTATGTCAATAACTGTCCTACATAATAGGGAATTTGACAAAAAGGGGGACACCCTCCCTATATCGTGACAAAAAGGGGGACATAGGTTTTCGCCACCGGGTACGCCCATATACTCTGTCAAATAGACTCGAAATTAAAACCTGATGCGTTTGCCACACTTACATGGCATCTCCCTACCATCCACAACGTTTTTTTTCATATGTTTAGCGGGTGAACGAAAGCGATCAAAAGGGGGGTGTGAGCATATCCCCCTTTTTGTTAAGCCTACGCGAGGGTATCCCCCCTTCCATCTACTAAGTTTGGAAATCTCCCCTTTTTTACGTAACGACCCCCTTTTTGTTACGTTGCGGAGAGATATCTCCCTTTCTGTGTCAAAAAGACCACGGGTAAGTGACCACTCCATGTTCTGATTGTTGTGGCACGCCCAACAGACGGCGTCTAACGTCGAAAAGACCAATGGCCTATACCCAGGAAAACGTGATCAGCATATCAGCATACGTGATGTACGTATATATCACAAATGATTCCGTGAGTACTGCCTGCGTACCATATACGAGAGCAGGTCCTGTGACACGCACATTTGGTTCAGAATCAATCGTGGTTTCCAGGTGTGGCCCTGCAAATCACTGCATTATATTGGTTGGCGCCCTGTGCCCTGTGGTCCCCAAAAATCGCCAACACAATACATAGAATACGAGTATACGTAAATATGTACGTACCAAAGGATACTATAATAATAGTACTTATCTGGTACTGCTTGCTGTTGTACGTGTATTTAGTAGTGCCGGTACCGCCGTATACGTAAACGCGTATATCAGGTACGTAAGCTTCCATTCCTACCGCCGCAACCGAACAGTATATCTGAAATGGCCGAATCCTTTGCCGGCATAATTCTTGATGCAGTAGCGAAAGAGGTACCTCCCCCGCCACGTCGCACACACAGACTCGGGTGGTGCGAGAATGCTCAAACCGCAGCCGCCTTCAAAATAGCATGGGATGCGAGGGATGATGCCCGACGATCCATGCGTATTATGAAGGACAAAACTGCGTGGAAGACGCTGAGGACGGCGTGCGCGAATCTGCGAGGGGTGATTGACGCAGGATTACATGCCTACTTCGAAGAATATCTCGCTGAGACGGAGAGACTACTGGCTGCCAACGATCAACGGGGCTTCTACAAGCACCTGAAGGGCACGGTGGGGTTGGACGGTCGAAAAGCGAGAAGCGAGCAGTTCATCATGGACGAGGATGGCACGCTACTAAGGGACAAGGTGCGCATTCTTGAACGTTGGGCGGGGTTTTTCGGCACTCTTTTGACCGCGAAATCGCCTAATCTTGACCCAACCATCAGCGCCCTATTTCCACAGCTACCGTTGGCACCATCGCTTGGAGATGAACCGACCATGGATGACATGACCGCGGTAGTCCGGGGTATGCCAAACTGGAAAGCGGTCGGACCAGATTCCCTTCCGGCCGAGTTGCTGAAACTGGACCACCCCGAATTCATCCGGTACCTACACAACTTGCTTGTCAATGTGTGGAGGACGGGTGACGTCCCCCAGCAATGGAAAGATGCGACCATTAAGGTCCTTCATAAAAAGAAGGATCGATCCGATTGCAACAACTACCGAGGGATTTCGCTTGTTGCCCATTCAGGCAAAGTATTGCTGAAAATGGTCGCGTCACGTCTCAGCAATTACTGCGAGGCCGAAGGGATACTCCCCGAGGAACAGTGCGGCTTTCGCCCAGCACGATCAACAGTCGACATGCTATTCGTCGTGCGTCGACTGCAAGAACTCGGACGAGCCAAACAAATCCCGCTGTATATGTGCTTCATTGACCTGCAGAAGGCTTATGACTCCGTCGACCGAGAGCTGTTGTGGGTGGTGCTCGCACGCTTCGGCATACCAGAGAAGATGCTGACCGTTATCCGCCAATTCCACGAAGGCATGCGAGCTCGCGTGCGTACGGATGACGGTGAGCACTCTGAATGGTTCGATGTCACTCAGGGACTGCGGCAAGGATGTGTGCTGTCACCGCTTTTGTTCAATGTCTTCTTCGCTGCTGTGATACACGCCGTACTGTTACGCTTCAGTGAGGACCCAGACATCTTGAGGGACCTGGTTCACCTCGAGGAGGACCTCGGGGCGGGCGGAGTGAGGGAGGACCCACTAGCACGTGTACGGAGAGCAATATGGGGTATGCTGTACGCCGACGATGCAGGCGTTGTGTCTAAATCGGCGGAAGGGCTTGCGAAGATGATGACCGTTATTGTGACCGTTTTCGAAGCAGCTGGTCTCACCGTATCCGAAAAGAAAACGGAGACTATGCTGCTGCGGACACCAAACCAAGCACTCCGGACCTCACCGCTCGTCATCGAAGCAGCGGGCCAGAGGTATAAACAGACAACGCAGTTTGTGTACCTTGGCGGTCTTATCGTCGCAAACGCGGACATTATGCCAGAGATCAAACGACGCATCCGACTCGCATGGGCATGCTACAATCGGTTCAAGCGGGAGCTGTACGATATGGAGGATGCCCCGTTCACTCTAAAGGTGCGCATGCTAAAGGCCGAGGTGATGGAGACACTGCTGTACGGGTGTGTGACGTGGACCCTTGGCCAGGAGCACTTCGCTGAGCTCCGAACGGCACACCACAACTTCCTCCTACGGCTCATTGGTTTCCAGCGCCGACAACGCACCGACCATCTCATGTCGTACGCCAAGGCTCTCAAGAAGGCACAATGCGAGAGCGTTGAGACGACCATCCGCAAACGAGGCCTCCTCTTTGCGGGGGGCGTATAGCGCACGACCAATGAGCCGACCAGGCGGGTGATGGTTGGGACGATCGCCGGTGGGACGAACCCGGGACCTGGCCGACCAGAAAAGAACTGGGCACAATGTCTAGCAGATGACCTCAGGGTTTTTCGAGCGACAGAGGGCTCCACAGAAAGCTCCCCTTTACTGTTCGGAGCAGAGACGGTACTATGGCCGAGGGCGGCTAAGAAGAGGGGGGTGTGGTATCGGGGGGTCGGCGAGGCGGCGGACCATTTCATGGTGAGGTGGCACAGGGCCGAAGCGGAGAAGAGCTGGCTACGGCATACAGCTGAGGACGCCAAGCGAGGCGACAAGGAGAGGGGGGGGGAGGCAGGGGCGACCGTACTGATACAGCTGTCGACGAATGCAGAAATGAAATGGTAGATCGTGCGGCAAGATATCCGCTCGACTAGTCGTTGAATTCTATTATTGTTTTCCTGTTGATTTGTTCACTGGGGGGGGGGCGGCAGAGGTAGTACCGGCTCTTGACACCGTTTTGGTTTTAGAGTGGGAATGAGATGGCAGAAGGTGTGACATGGTCCCCGTATCGGTTTTAATAGCAGAGACGGGAACTTGTTATTACCATCGCCTTGAGCTTGCCTTGAGAACGATTTTTCTCTTTTCCTCTCTCGTGTCTTCTTTCTTGCCTTTTACCTTGTTTATTTTTTTTCCACCCTATGCCGGTGTCTTCCTCTTTTTCGTGTTGCCTCGCCCGTGCAGCAGTTATCTGGTCCTCTTGGGAACGTGTGTTTTTCTTCTAGGGGCGCTTCTGTCTCCCTGCGTCATTTGCGTCATTTGTATTATGTTTCATTTTATAATTCGTTTTTTATTTGTCTTTTTCTTCTTTTTTTTTGGTTCGGCTCGTGTCGTTGTGTTCTCGTACCCAGTACGTTAAGCATCTCACTTGCTTTACCCATTAATTTGCGTTTTATTTTGTTTTGGTTTTTCTCTGTTTCACAGTCTGTGACCACATAATTTGTACCGTCTCTCTAGGATTGGGAATCAGGACAGGCACTGGGTGTACTGACGTGGTTGAGTAGAAATAACGGGTTTAATGTGAAGACAACACACACACCATGGCGTAGAGGAGAGGAGAGTCTTATTGTACCAGGCAGTGAGCTGTTGAGCTGTTCGGTCACAGCAGTGATGGTTGATATATGACTATGAGTATACCGTTAATGCGCTGGGCCGTTGGATAGGTGTTGCCGAGAACCTCGCCACCGGTGCTTGGTAGTGTCCCCCCTTTTGTCACGATACATGGGGGCGTGTCCCCCTTTTTGTCAAATACCCTAACTCACAGCTGTTTTTTTTTATTTTTAAATATTACTGGTACGTACCCTTGACGTACCAGATAGTATTACAAGATATTTACGGGGGTTTTGTGTTTGGCGCCTGAAGTCGCGACCCTCCGACCCGAACCCTAACCCTAACCCAAACCCTATCCCAGTGGTCAGAGCTGGGATGGCAAGACTCTTGGTTAATGCGGCCGACGTGGATGCTGAGCTTGGAAAGACTCTCTCGTAGGTTGACTCGTGATGCTGTGGCTGGGAAATACTCCAAGTTGATTGAGACTGAGACATTGAGACGCGTAAAAAATACCCGTACGTAGCCAACCAGAGTGCCTAACTATTAATAGCTACCTTTATTAATATATTAATATATAGGGAGATCTTCTATCATGCGTCGTCCAGAATCACCAGGTATAGGTGTGTGTGTTCTTCACATTAAACAGCCCGCTGTCGATCGACATCTCTCTATAAGCCGGTCGCCCCGGTGGTCTAACTGGTAGCCACGAAGCCTTTTGGGCCGGATGTCGAGGGTTCGATTCTCCCTATGAAGGTTTTTATTCTCACATGACACCGACTTGTCGAGAGCGCATATTATAGCGTGGGTAAGCAAAATTCGACGAGAGTTGACGAGGGAAGAAAGTGCTGAAATCTTCTCGCAATAAAAATGCAAAGCAAGAACCGTAGTGGGGGAGGAGGGAGAGGAGCCTACTTTGTGACCCCGGATCTGAGTTACAACTAGGGGGGGAGAAAGACGGAAGTACGAAGAGTATAAATGGGATGGACAAAAAAAACAAAATTAGACGTAGCACATATTGCAAGGCAAGTTCGGTAGGGTATACCCGTACCGGGGGTATTTTTTGTGGGCGTACGGAACTTACCGAAGTGTCGGGTACCGGTATTTGAAAACTACCGAACTTACCGAAGTGTCGGGTACCGGTATTGAACAAATACCGAACATACCGAAGTGTCGGGTACCGGTATCGAGGCCGTACCGAACTTACCGAAGTGTTCGGTAGGGTATCGAGCCCAGTACCGAACAAATACCGGTACCACCCGCGTATTTGTGGTGAGGGTATACCGGTACCCGGGTATATTGGTAGGCTACATAAAGTGTCGGTACGGTATGAAGACGAACTTACCGAAGTTTCGGGTACCGGTATTGGAATACCGACTACCGAATGCGGGACGTTGGAAAACCGAACCGATGTCGGGTACCGGTATCGAAAATATACCGAGCTTACCGAAGTGTCGGGTACCGGTATTGAAAAAGTACCGAACTTACCGAAGTGTTCGGTAGGGTATGAAGCCCAGTACCGAACAAATACCGGTACCCCCGGTATTGCGGTCGAGGGTATCCCGGTACCTAGGGTATATTTGGGTGGGCGTACCGAACTTACCGAAGTGTCAGGTCGGTGTATAACCGATTAGAGTGACCGTCGAAAAAATACCGAACTGAATACGGTACCCCCGGTATTGCGGTCCTGATACCGGTACCCCCGGTATTACAGTCGATACCGGTACCTGGGTATATTGGGGTGGACATACTCGAACTTACCAATTTGTTGGGTACCGGTGGTGGGAAGTGGTACCGAACTTAACTTACCATGTGTTAGGTACCGGCAGGTGCCGTATCAAGTTCGTACGAATTTACACTGATGTGTCGGGGTACTGTATCGAAGTCGTACCCAACTTGCCAACGTGTCAAGAACCGGGATCGGGGCCGTACCAAGCATTACCCAAGTGCTACGTACTGGTCACTCGTAATATCTATTTCCAAGTGTAAGTAAGTGTAATACTTGGTACCGAGTATTGACGTATGGATAAGATATTGTGCATTTCATTTGAATAGTGGGCTGAGGAAACGATTCGCTCGAGTTACTGCTGTGTGTACACAGCGTACATACTACCAGGTATATATTTTAATTCTACGTACAGAGCAGTATATACAAAAATCAAAAGCATTCAGACCTCGTCTTGAGAATAAATCGTCAAACTGATACAACTGGCAACGTTTTTATTTTGCGAAAAATGGTGGGATGACACCAAAATATAATTACCACACCGTGCGTACATCATAATTCAATATTTTACATACCGCTGGTATAATAAGAACAACCTATCCACCCCCGCTCCTTCCATCACCATAATAGTATACGTACATATTATACCACAACAGTAGTAAAGGTCGTGCACGAACTTACTTAGCACCCGTTCAGAACCGAAACACAGCAACACTACGTGCCAGTATAAGATAAGGTACGTAATATTAAGATTCGGCATCACACTGCCATGCCACCGCCGCCTGCCGTTCAACGACCGCCGCCCAGCCCCACAAAATACATTTTAGATTCGCCCAATTGAATCTGTCAAA
>MEHQ01002336.1:0-34492 GCA_008828725.1 Saccharina japonica
TTTTTTCTTGTTTTTGTAATTGCCGTTTGTTTTTCGTTTTTCAAGGCCCAGCATCAGTCAAGGCATCACTGCTGTACCTCGATACCACAAGAAGACAGACCGGGGAGAAGATGGTTCAGATCCTTACCTTCGTCGCAGCTCTGGGTGCTTTCAGCGCCGCAGCTGGCGTCCCTCTGCAGGCCTCCACTAAGGGTGAGTTGGCGGTTGGTTCTGCGGTGTGACACAAACAGCAAAATACGTACACGTAACTGAAACATGGCTGCTTGCACGACGAAACGTTTACACACCACGGGCATATATAGCACAGTCTACTGCATACTGTGCAGTAGGTCATCTAGATCCTACTGTAGCCTGGCGTAATGGAATGATGTGCGCGATCTGTATACTGTAGTACAAGTCCAACTTAGGAAACTTGTACTAAATCGTGCAGAATATACGGCTCCCACCCGGCAACATGAGCTACTGTACTGTAGATCATGCAGATCAGGAATGTATCTGCCCTGAAAGATCCAGATCATTAGGTGGGAGTGATCTATACGATTTGCTTGATGTCAGAAACGGGACTACTACAGCAGTAACGGTGTGCAGTATGGTCACGTTTCGAGGATAGTCAGGGGTTGTGCGTGTGCACAATGTTCATGGACATCCACATGCATGCGTGGGTAGTTTTTTTAGTCTCGGTGCTCGACTATAAAACCGTGTTATTTCGGCGGGGTCGAGCGGAGTACGGTATACAGTCGTGCAGTGGGTGTATCGACCTGAACAACATTTGCCTATCGCATTTTTCTTCACGTTCCCGAGCTGCGGCGGGACGCAGATCGACACAGATTGTCGTAGATATTCGAACTTGGGCAAGCGTCAGTCAAACCACAATGGTATAACTGTAGTGTACTGTGGTCGGGGTTCCCTTATACTACACCGTACAGTGCTGTAGATACTACGTACAGTAGTTCATCTGAGAGTCTCGCCTTGCTTTTTGCCCACTCGCGCCCTACTGTACGTATTGCAGGAGTATCAGGAAAGGCCGACCGCAGTCTGCGTGGAAGGCGCTCTCTGAAGGTACGAAGCGGTATGAACAATGGGGTCGGTGCGAGGTGTTACTATTGGCACGACTAAAGTACTGCGATACCCCAGCCAGGTAAACACAAATTGAGCACATCCATTGTGTTGTGCATGTTAAATTGCTTCGCAGTGTTTTCGGTTTACGCGTGCTGTAGCTCTGTCACAATGGCAGTGTCGCATCGCGACAACGGAGGAGGGAGTGTTGCCCTTCATATTGTTGCACTGAATTTCGTTGGCGTGTCAACCGCTCACATATCGATACATATATCTACTGCAGGCAAATCCCGAACAGCCATCATTGCGTGAAGTGCGGTTGAACGAGATACGCGTGCGTCCGATAGTATATTGTACAACGATAATGACATCTCCCACCCGCGTTGCTCCTGCCTCCATACCACCGCTTGACAGAAGGATGAGGTGTACTGCAACTCCATCGGTTGCTCCAACGGGTACACTCCGATCCACAACGCCGACAAGGTCAGGTGTGACTACGGTAAGTGCGAGGAGGCCCAGTGCTGCGAAGCCTTCTGCTCGTACCATCCTTGCCCCAACAACTACACTCCGGTGGATGGCGCCGACACCATTAAGTGCGACGACTCTGGGTGCACCACTGACTTGTGCTGCGACTACGGTGAGCCATAGTGGACATGTGTGATACGTTTCTCACGAGGTGTCTGTCAGAAGAAGTTACTGTAGCTCTTTGACCAGCTCGTTTGGTTGGTAGCGCACTCAATCGTAGTGTAGATGGACAGTTTACCACGTCTTGTGAAAGCTCAGCGCCCACCACCACCGCGACGGGTGCATAGGTATAGATACAGTCTAACGTATGCTCAAACACGCCGTTCCTCCTCCCCTGCGCGCAGCGAGTCACCAGACCGACGACCACGTAGAAAAGCCGTATTGCAACTCCATCGGCTGCCCCAACGGCTACACTCCGATCGACAACGCTCATGATGTGGAGTGCTACAACGGCAAGTGCGAGGAAAAGCAGTGCTGCGAAGCGTTCTGCTCGTACTACGCGTGCCCGAACAACTACACCCCCGTGTACGGCGCTGAAACGATCAAGTGCGATGACCACGGGTGCACCACTGACCTGTGCTGCGACAAAGGTGAGATTACGTCAACAATATTACATGGCAGGCGCACTTGATTGATGCCAGGCATAGGTGTTTCTCGTACTTGTTGGCGAAAGCTTCGCGTACTGCAACACTGGCACGCACACGTTACCCTCTGCAAAGTTTATTCCTGTGCTAGTTACTGTAAGCAGCCTAACTCGTTGACTAATCGATGGTTACCTTCATTTTCGCGTCTAACAGGGGATGGCAAAACTGACAACACAGACACGAAGTACTGCAATTCCATCGGCTGCTCGAACGGTTACACGCCGATCGCAAACGCTCACGACGTGAAGTGTGAAGGCGACAAGTGCGAGGAAACCCAGTGCTGCGAGGCGTTCTGCTCGTACTACGCGTGCCCCAACAACTACACCCCCGTGTACGGCGCTGACAAGACCAAGTGCGATGGTTCTGGGTGCACGACCGACTTGTGCTGCGACAAAGGTGAGATTACGCCAACAATACATACCAGGCGCACCTATTTGATGCAAAGTATCGGTTCTTCTCGTATTTATTGACGAAATATTCGCGTACTGCGATAATGGCACTCCCAATATTAACAAACGTAACATAAATGCTTGTTAACCTCTACAAAGTGTATTACTGTGAGATTTACTTTACGAAGCCTACCTTTAGCTAACCCATCTGGCTACGTTTGCTTTTCGCACCAAACAGGGCATGGCAAAACCGACAACACCGACACGAAGTACTGCAACTCCATCGGCTGCTCGAACGGTTACACCCCGATCGCAAACGCCCACGACGTGAAGTGTGAAGGCGACAAGTGCGAAGAAAAGCAGTGCTGCGAGGCGTTCTGCTCGTACTACGCGTGCCCCAACAACTACACCCCCGTGTACGGCGCTGACAAGATCAAGTGCGATGACTCCGGGTGCACCACTGACTTGTGCTGCAAGAAGGTGAGCAGTAGTACTCGAAATAAACTGTATGTGAAGTTAATCCCGACGTATTCGATGAACACAGACTTTCGTGCAAACTCAACATGAGTAGACGCCATGTCACCTGTTATGTTTTGGTTGCCACAAAAATTAATTGCACACATTTTGTTCTACTTTAGTCCAGACGGTAATGTTGTGGCTTGCCTTAATATCTCATTATCTCTGCAGTAAATTGGTTACACTATTAATAAACACAAAAGTGAGTTTCACAAGGTATACATGGCGAGATTATTATCAGGTAGTCGGGCGGGTGACGTTGTTATGGTCATCCCGGTCCATCCTGTGGGTGGTTCTCAACCCTGAACCAAACTACACGAATCGACCACAATTCCCACGAACCCCACTGACGTTCTCCAACCTTCTGTCCGCCGCTTGTCCGACAATACTTTTTTGTCACAGTAAACAACCAGGTTGCAGTTCAACATGGAAAGGAATCGTGAAGGACTCCAGTGACAATTGTTCCCAAGGCAAAATATCGGGTTGTCCATAATTCTACGTTCCCACAGTGTTGGGCCGGTACGTCATCGGTAGCTATGCTGATGAGGAGTGCTGGTGTCTACTTTTGACGTGCGGATTGCGGGGAGAAAGCTACGGCTTCATGCGTTTATTCCCCCGTGTGTTGGTGTTGTGGTTGGCGTAATGTCAGGACACCTGAGATAGTACGACTGTGCTACTGTAGCATGTAACATTATGTAACATAAGCGCTAGTCGGCTGTGGGTTGAACGGCGTTAGGCGGTTGACATCCAACTTTTCGAGCTGACTGTTGTGACGTGTCACTGGTGAATCGGTACAAAGCCAAATATCTTCCCGTACACTGTACACTCTGCGTGTGTTTAGGTTTTGCTTGGCGGCAATTTGATATGTTAGGTCGTTTAATGTTGTGTAGGTGTTGTACCGGTCCCGGTGCGCGTTTCGCATACATACCCGTCGATGGACGAGGTTGGGCTTGCGTAATTCAAGCCTGAGTGCTGATAAAAGACGACGACTGGATATCGTTTGGTGATGGTTTATGGTGTGTTGTCTGCTGGGTTCGTTTGGTTGTGTTGTATTGTGGGTGGTTTGGTATTGGGTCCGTGTTGTGTTGGTCCCGGTGCACGTGACATACCCGTCGATGGACGATGGCGGGATGGCGTAACCCAAGCCTGAGCGCCGATAGAAGACAGCGCCTGGGTGGTGTTTCGTGATGGTTAATGGTGTGTTGTGGTATGGGTTCATTTTTGTTGTACAATTATTGTGTAAGGATGGGTCTTGATCCATTGGTTTGGTGAAAGTCGAAAACCACACGTACTCCTGTGGTGGTTTGAGCTATCTCGTGGTAGCGCTGCTTGGGTTTGTAGAACTAAGCGAGTTGCGCTCCGACGTTGCTTTAGCAAAGGGGAAGCTTTTGTACATAAAGGAAGGGTACGATGTGTCATTGCCTTCAGAAGGCGCTGAGGCATGTCTCTCGTCACAACAACATTTAATAATGACAGCATTACAGCTACACACGGGGTGCTCCCGACGACGTTTCGCCAACGAGATGTATACGTCTTGCATGTATATATGCAATCAATATTTTTGAGTTCGATTCTATGATAAACATACGCACGATAAGTGGCCGTCGTGTATGCAACGGTATGCAACGCACATGGGTAGCCTTACGTGAACTACGGTCGAGCCTACGCCTTAAGGGGCATCGGTTAACGTCGATCTTCGACGCTTGCTACAGTAGAGGGGGCGCTGGCACCTACCTAGAACATTTATCTGAGGGTCTTCATACATACGTACAACACAACGTACAACAAAAACAACACATACGACTTGAGGACTTTGAAACCAGCCAATTGTTTTGGGCCTTGGCCAGAGATAGCGACGGAAACAATAATAACGTTGATGGTGTTATCAACCGTCTACGACCAGCGTGAGCGCCCAAACGTACAGGTAGGACCATATAGTAGCGCCCGTGCCGTAGGAAATATCGAATGAATTGTCGCTCGGGAAGACTTGCGAGGATGCAGGCCCGCGATACTGAGCCGCGGGAGGCGAACGCTCGGGCACGAATAATGACCTCCGTCCAACCTTGTCGTAATTGGTAGCACCTGGGGAACAGCAGGGCACCGATTGCCCTGCTCTACAGTTTTTTATTTAGGGCCAGCTTTGTTCTTACTACTGTAATATTTATAGTATACACTCCTCGAGAATTGATATCACAGGCAATACAAGGGGCTTCGCCGGCGGCCCGGCCGGCCGCCGGTTGCAGCCTCGCGTGATGCCGAAAATGTTAGCAGCATTGTGGCGAAGGATGGCCAGACGTAATATCAAGAGCGCGCTTTGCACACGTTAGCAGCATTGTGCCGAAGGATGAAAGTGCAAAGATATGAGAGCGCTCTACTGATTATACTGATACGTGTGCGTAATATCGATACTGGTCATATATATCCAACCCATATACTTTATTTGGACTGGTCACAGCTCGTGGTAGGTACTGCTGTAGTACATCATCAGTGCAGTAGTACTCATGCATACGTGTCTTCGATACATACCCGATGCACGCATACATATCGTGTCCTTCGAAGGTGAAAACTAATTAATGACTTGAATTAGTATGAATAAATTAAAAAAATGGCGTTGTATCGTAGGCTTTGGAGAATGTACGAAACGGGAGCCGGGTGTCGCAGGAAATATAATGATTTCTTCCCGCAGGAAAATACTGTGTTGATTTGAAGGGGCTGCGGAAAGTTTGGTCCAGTGTGTTATACTGCTTGCCCTGGCGGCAGAGTTGCGGCAATCAATGTAAAAAAACAGCGAAGTGATGTACATGATAGGGAGTCACACTACTGGCATTGCAACGTGAGCCTCCGGAAGTACTACAAATAGGCACTTTCCTGAAGAACGTAGACTAGTTTACACAATGTGGACACAACAGCCTAGCGCTCCATTACGTGCTATAGTAGTAAACTGGTGTCTAGATAAACAGGATGAACACGATAATAATAGCAGGTATTAGCGTTGCGAGGTAACTACGTAAAGTATTTGTCAACAATGATGTACTCGTATTTTGGTGGGTCAATATATTGATGCACTCATTCCTTGTGTAGTTTTGCTGCATGGGCGTCATGTTATGAATTGCTCCCGCTGGATCGGGGTCGACAGCAGTAATTATCAGTTGTGAGACGGCATTATTATTCATGATGTCTTACGCAGAGCCTATGTCGGGCATTATTCGGTGCATCGTTTGTCGTTCCGAGAGACCTCGCATGCTTGCTCACGTATTATAGAGCATGTCCATACATATTTAATTGCGAAGGGGACATGGCTACCGTACGAAGTGCAATTAGTTTCCTGTTTTCGGCAACAAGACCTAGAGTAAGCAAACGAACAAACGAACGGTGTTTTACGTCGGGAAGAAGTGAGAAGAATCCTACCCGCTGTTTGGGTAACGGTGTGTGTGTCGCCATATTCATACATGCTGTGTGAGTTCTTTACGCGTCTCCTCCGCCAGAGAACAAAAACAAACAACAATTCGTACGTAAAACGACAAACTTCGTGATTTTCCATCCCCGTTTGCCAGTGCCATTTTTTGTGCTGAAACCCTAAATAGTTTGCGGTGATGTGGTGACATGCACACCGTAGCTCGCTGGAAAGGTTCGACCACAGCTGCCGCTGTACATACCACAGGAGCCCCGCAACAACGACTACAGTGTACGCATACCAGTCGTGGCTTCGTGCTGCTACAGCCGTGACTCCATCATAGCGGCTGCAGCTGATGTACGTATATATATACGTGCTGCTGTACACTATCTATGTACCGGTTAAATTGAGAGTTCGAAGTTCTCCACCATGCATGGGTGGTATGTGTTCTCGGGGCTTTCCAACTCTTCCCCAAATCCTAGCACACAACCTCGCGTAGTGTCCTTCACAATGGCGACGCCGGCCAGGTAATCGACCCCCGCCGTGAGTTGGAGGTAAAAAAACACGTACCTAACAAAGCACGCGAAGACATGAGCCCTGTTTGCAGGCTACGCGCCAAAACGCTCACAGGGCACGATTCTTCGGAGATTTCGTCGTAGATCTCGACGTCGAGGCCTCGTGCGGACGCTACGGCGCCGAGCAGGCGGATCGACGACGCCGGCGGTTGCAGGCGAGGCGGGGGCACGCGTCAGCAAAGAAGCCGCGCGGAGAGGCGGTCAGAGACGGGAGATATCCGCAGACCTAAGGATGTGTATCTATACTATTAAATGCTATATATGGACTAGAAATGACTCGCCGCGGGTCGATACCACCCCGCACGGTGTTCCTTACAATTCCGTTCAGAGCGGTATATCACGGTACACTCCGAGTACTGCCACACACCCACATGGGCACCGTCAGGCTAGCTCCGCGGGCGGAGCCGTGGCTGTACCGCTAGTATGTGATAACACACCTAAGATAGGTAGATTTATAGGCCCACTCGCAACCTAGGTCACCAAAATGGAGAGTGATAAATGTGTCCCCGGGGGCACTTCTGTTAACGACGCCCCCGGGGGGACTTTAGCTTCTTGCGCCCCCGGAATTGGGGCAGAATGCAAAGCACACCACCACGAGCGATTAGGACGATCATAGAGCATCAGACCTGCCTGGGAATTGTCTACTGCATGTGCTGCTGGGGTGTGTGCAGTAGTTCCGCCGGTCATCGCTTTTCGCGCGATATACATACCTGTTCGTATTCTCGATGCTGAGGATATATCCAGGCATTGGTTTTGGGGGCGCACCAAGCTAAAGGTGCCTCCGGAAATAGGCTGCTTGAAGCACGCCACCACGCGCGATCACGACGATCGTACGGCACCAGACCTGTCTAGGGATTGCCTACGGTACTTGCTGCTGCGGTGTGTACAGTAGTTCAACCGGCCATCGCTTCTCGCCAGACATACAGACGGGTTCGTATTCTCGACACTCATGATCTTTGCAGGCATGTTTGGGGGCACATCAAGCTACAAGCAGGTGCCTCCGAAAAGAAGCTCGTACGCGAAGCACGCCACCACGAGCGATCACGACAATCGTTCGGCACCAGACCCGTCTGGGGATTGCTAACGACATATGCTGCTGTGGGGCGTGCAGTCGTTCCGCCTGTCGCAGCTTCTCGCTCGACGTACGGACGGGTTTGTGATCTCGATACTGAGGATATCTCCAGGCCGTTGTTGGGGGCGCACTGCCTCCGGAAATAGGCTGCTTGAAGGACGCCACCATGAGCGATGACGACGACGGTACGGCACCAGACCTCTCTGGGGGTTGTCTAGGGCATGTGCTACTGTGGTGTGTGCAGTAGTCTCACCGACCATCGCGTCTCGCCCAATGTACAGACGATTTCGTATTCTCGATGCTCTTGATCTTTGAAGGCATTGTTTTGGGGGCACATCAAGCTAAACGTGCCTCCGAAAATAAATTCGCACGCGAAGCACGCTACCACGAGCGATCACGACCATCGTACGGCACCAGACCCGTCTAGGGATTGCCAACGACATACCTGCTACTGCTGTGGGGTGCGCAGTTGTTCAGCCCGTCGTAGGTTCGCGCTCGATATACAGACGGGTTCGTGTTATCGATACTAAAGATCTCTCCAGGCCTGTTTGGGGGGCGCACCAAGCTGGAGGTATTCTTAGTATCGAGAACACGTCTATATATCGGGCGGGAAGCGAGGCGGATCTACTGCACACACCACTGAAGCGCATGCCGTAGACAAGTTTCAGAGAAGTCTGGTGCCCTACGATCGTTGTAATCGCTCGTGGTACAGTAGCGTGCTTCATGTATGTAGTACGTATACTTTCGGAGGCACCTTTAGCTTGATGTGCCCTCAAACAATGCCTGGAAATACGAGAACACAAACATGTCTGTAAATCGAGTGAGGAGCGATATCTGGCGGAATTACTGCATACATCACAACAGCACATGTCGCAGACAATGCCCTACGGCCGTCGCCATCGCTCGTGGCGCGTGCTTCATGTAAAGGCATTTTTAGTTTGATGTGTACCCACATCCAATGCCTGGGAAGATCCTGAGTATCGACAACACGAAGCTGTCTGTATATTGGGCGAAACGCGATGACCGGCGAAACTACTGCACACACCGCAGCAGCCCATGCAGTAGACAAGTCCCAGACAGGTCTGCTGCCCTACGGTCGTCGTAACCGCTCGTGCTGGTGTGCTTTGTATTCTGCCCCAATTCCGGGGGCGCAATAAGCTAAAGTGCCTCCGGGGGCGTCGTTAACAGACGTGCCCCCGGGGTCATATTTATGTCCCCAACAAAGGTGGACACGGGGGACCGTGTGTATCCTGGCAGGGACGATCTCCAACACAAAACGGCGTAATGCGTTCACCTCAAACGTTACAAACCGTACAAAAAATGCATACGTGCACAAATCTTCACGTCCAGATGCTCTAGTGTGGGCTGATGTTACCTTGTTGTGGCCTGCAGCATCCGCCATTGGAGTAGGTTGGGGATAAACGTGGAGCGCGTACATTCTCGCTTCAGCAGGATTCATCATGTGGTTCATATGTACTGTAGTACTCAAATTTTCGTGAGGTGAACGACGAGCTCTTGTCACAGAAGGAAGCTCGGCCAATGGACGCAGCAGGATTCCACCTCATATATAACATGCACGACGCGGAGGGGCGCGTACAAATACGCGCGTATGTATCGTGTGGGGGGGGATGCCAGTGCTGTCTTACGAACTCGTATACTCGTACCTGTACGTACATTCCTGGTACTGTAGTATACGAGTCCTGGTACCTGGTATATCTCGTGGATGCTATCGTGTATGGGTGTACAAGGGCTCCGCTCCGCGGGCGGCTGACGCCGCCCGCTTCGCTCGCGCAAGCAAAGGGGCAGAAGAGGCCCATGATGTCTGATGTATCATAGTGCGAGCAAGCACCGACTTGAAAATGCCAAGAGGTTCATGGTGCACAGCGAAGAAACGGCGGACTTGACATGCATGCAAAACATGCTCGGGATGCACATTATTTGTTTAGCTCCATGCTCCAGGACAACAAAGCTGTATGTTCGAAAGAGAAAGCACAGCAACACGGCTCACAGCACGGCGCTGCGCTGCCTGCTGTGGTGGGTGTGATTTGTGCCTTCTTCATGAGTATGTGTGGTAGTACAACAACAACAACGGTTGTGGTACTGCTGTGTAGTACTTCATACTTTGTATTATGAAAGAGAAAGTTCAGCACAGCACGGTCGTCAAGTTGTGAAGTACGGAAAACAGAAAATCCACAAAACTGAGGAAGACATACGGTACGACGTGCACATTTTTACGTACGTACTACTCGTAGGTACAGATGATACTCGTACTCGTACTCGAAAAAACGGCAGGAGGAGCGAAAAACAAAAAAAAATAATAATAACGGTCGGAAAAAAGTGACGTACGTACGAGTACAGCAGTATTTGATTTTGAAAAAAATCCCATCGACCGATTGCGCCGCATAGAACTAAAAACAAATTGAGTCGTTGGCGTTCTGTGAGCTTGGACGCTCCCCGCGCCTCCGCGATCACCTCGCCATCGATTCGGTCCGGGTCAAGCTGTACTGCCTTTCTGCCCCAGTGAGCCCCGTGACCCGCCTCGCGTGAAGCCCGGTGCTCACCGTGGCCCTCGTTCGCCCGCTCCATCATGATGGTGTTGAAACCGCAGGGTTCTCTCGGTGAATAAAATTTGTTCCGATAAATAAGCACAGCTTGAATTGTTTTTACCAAAATAAACGACCCTTATAATTTTGGACAATCCTGCGGCAGCAACTCAGACAAATCCCCTTCATGCTTCCCTCGTGTCTCGATGGACACGACACGCCTAGCCACGAAAAAGGCGACCGCGCTTCTTCCGTCCCCCCCTCTACTGGCCAGCGCCCTCCCATACCGGCGATGGTGCCGGGCTCGCCCGCGCTGCCGTGCTCTCTGAGCACCCGCACGAACCTAAAACTGAAAGAGGAAGAAGCCTCTCGCAACTAAAGTATACACGGAACAAAGAGATGAGCGAGTCATGAAAGGAGACGGTGTTCAAAGTGGGAGCTCTGAGAGGCCAGGGATGAGAAATCCCTGGGCGAGATATTAGTAAGTAAGTCTATGGCGTGTTGAGTTTCGGCCTACGATACGCTGACTGATACCTGGTATCTCCCGTCGATACTACTTGTACGTATCGCGTGGAGATTGCCAATTTCAAATTCATAGATAGAGCGGCACAATCTCTATATTACTGAGCCGTAACATGTTATCAATTAATTCGACGAAACGTAACTACGGTACTCGTCGTACATACTGTACCACAAAACACAGCTTCTACGACGGGAGACTCGTGCCATCAACTCTATGATAAGAGTTCGACTGTGTGATACACCATCAATATACCAGCGCTAGGTACGTATACGATACGACTTGCCATAGCGTCATCCCATTTCCTAGAACGCAGATCCGCACACAATGTGCTCGTACATACATACGTGGGTCTATGGATCTATTCGTGTCGTACATACCAGACAACACATACGTCTGGTATTATGACGGCGCTTCGTCTCGTCAGCTGTATGGTGTCATACGTAGTTGATATCATACTTTTTTTTTTTTTTTTATCCTCCGGCGGATGGGTCAAAATAAAGCTTACGCCCTCCACACTTCCACGTCTCACTTCGTGCACTTCGTGTCGTGTGTCAATTCACTCCATGCCCCCTCGGAAGTATCAGCCCTTGCTGTCTACGACCTTCGGGAACTTGAGCATGTTGACCCGCCCTGACCCCCGAAGGGGCCCGGTGCGGTGGGGATAGCCACCCGAAGAGTAAACTCTCCGGGTAGTGTGGAACTTGCCGCAGCTCATCCACTAACAAAAACCCAGGCCAAGAAGCCTTCCCGCCAGACTCGGATCATTTACGATCCACCCTACCCGTTTGGGCGTTGGTCCTCGGTGATCATACAGTAAAAACACCATTCCTCGTCTCCTCAGCTCTTATGTATGATATCTCAGGTACGTACCATGTAGTTGACATAAGACAAGAAATAGACAATTTTTCAAGTTTGACATCGATCGACAAACCCAACGAGTGCGTCATGAACTCTCCACAGATTGCGGTAGTTAGGGCCTCCGATCCACCCCAGTCTCACGGTTCTCCCACCTCGGTCGATCATATACGTGGCGGGTGCCGAGCAGGCGTCTGATACAAAAACATCTGGCAGCTGATGATGTATTGAAAACAGACGACAAATATAATGACCCCTCTAATAGGATCTTCGTCAGGTGCACCAGGGATTTTACCAAAAGTGGTTTTGGAGTGTGTGAGAGATTTGTTTAAAAAAACAAAAAACAAACAAGATGATATTAACGACAACTCTATTTTGAAGCTATTAATTAGGCATCACACTGTCTAGATGTAATAGACAGATAGGCTCGACCAAGCACTGCCTGGGTGCGTTGCGTACACGACGTTCACATATCGTACGTACGCTTATCATGGAACCAAACTCATCATGTTTACTGCATACGTGCAAGACGTATGTATATAACTCACTGCCGAAACGCCATGTGAATCACCCCGTGTGTGCTCTAATTTGTTGTCATATATTAAATGTTTTTGTGAAGAGAGACATGCCTCAGCACCTTCTGAAGGCAATGACACATCATACCCTTCCTTTATGTACAAAACTTCATTTCATCTCTGCCAAGGCAGCGTCGGAGCGCAACTCCGCTATTTCTACATAACCACGCAGCGCCACCACGATATCGCTCAAACCACCACAGGTATATGTGTGGTATTCGACTGTCACGAAACCAATGGATCATTATCCATCATTGCGCAATGTCTACCCCAAAGAATGGACGAATAAAACAACACACCAAAAACATAAACAAACACCACCCAGCCGTCGTCTTCTGTTGGCACTCAGGCTCGAGGTACGCCACGCTGCCATCGTCCATCGACGGATATATGTCACGTACACCGGGATCAACACAACACCCAACTAATACCAACCCACCCAGAAGACAACACACCATAAACCATCGCCAAACGCCATGCAGCGGACGTCTTATATCGGCACTCAGGCTCGAGTTACGCCCGCCTGCCATCGTCCATCGACGGAAATATGTCACGTACACCGGGACCAACACAACTTCCAACCAATACCAAGCCACCTATATAGAAGACAAAACACCATAAACCATCACCAAACGCCACCCAGTCGCCGTCTTATATCGGCACTCAGGCTTGAATTACGCCAGACTGCCATCACCCATCGACGGATATGAAACGTGCACCGGGACGAGCAAAACACCCAAACAACAACAAACCACCTAACATATCAAATTGCTGCGCTAAGCTACCTAACCAAACACGCAGTGTACGAGCCAACCCCTCGGTTCGTACCGAATTAGTGACCAGCGGGAAAAGTTGGATATCAACCACGCCGTTCAACGCACAGCCGACTAGCCCCTATGTTACACATTGCTACAGTAGTACGGTAGTACTATCACAGGTGTCTCGACTTTACAGATGTCATAACACCAAAACGCGGGGTAATAAACGCATGAAGCCGTAGCTTTCTCCCCGCAATCCACACGTGCGAAATTAAACGCCAGCACGCCTCAGCACAAATTAAACACCGCTGTACACCGGCCCAACACCGTGGAGAGGTAGAATTATCGACAACCCGGTATGTCGCGTTGGAAACAATTGTCCCAGGAGTCCTTCACGATGCCCCCCTTCCATATTGAAATCCAATCTGGTTGTTTACTGCGGCAAAATGGCGTCGGGCGGACGGCGGACAGAAGGTTGGAGAACGGCAGGGAGGTTCTTGGGCATTGTGGTCGATGCGTGTGATTTGAACCAGGGGTGAGACCTACCCACTAGATAGACCGAGATCACAATAGCAACATCACCCGCCCGACTACCTGGTGGGAACCTCGCCATATCTTCCTCCTGGAGCTCGGTTTAATATCTCCACTAATACTATGAATACACGTGTGAGGAGATTTAGCCGCAATAGTAATGATTTCATGCACAATGACATATTTTGGCCAGTCGTAAAATTACGAAGTAGACTAAAGTACAACAAACTGTCTGCAATAAGTTATTTCACTACGTACGTAGGAAGATGAAAACACAACAGCTGGCATGGCGTATACTTTTGTTGGGCAAACAACTTGCAAGTCTATGTGCATGACGATAGTCCGGGAAACCCATGTATCGTGTTCGTCAAGAACGAATCCTCACCTTCTTGCAGCACAGGTCAGTGGTGCACCCGGAATCTTCGCACTTGATCTTGTCAGCGCCGTACACGGGGGTGTAGTGGTTGGGACACGCGTAGTACGAGCAGAACGCCTCGCAGCACTGCTTTTCCTCGCACTTGCCGCCTTCACACTTCACGTCGTAGGCGTTTGCGATCGGAGTGTACCCGTCGGAGCAGCCGATGGAGTTGCAGTACTTCGTGTCGGTGTTGTCGGTTTTGCCATGCCCTGTTTGGTGCGAAATTGAAAGTAGCCATGAATTAGTTAAAGTTAGGCTGCTTACAGTAAATATCAAAGCGATAACCTTTGCAGAGGGCAACTCGCATTCATGTCACGTGCGCTAAGATGGGCTAAGATTGGGCGTGCCAATATAGCAGTACACAATGCGTTCGTCAACAAACACGAGAAGCACCGATGTCTGGCATCAATCAGGTGCGCTTGGTATGTATGTACTGTTGACGTAAAATCTCGCCTTTGTCGCAGCACAGGTCAGTGGTGCACCCAGAGTCATCGCACTTGATCTTGTCAGCGCCGTACACGGGGGTGTAGTTGTTGGGGCACGCGTAGTACGAGCAGAACGCCTCACAGCACTGCTTTTCCTCGCACTTGTCGTCTTCACACTTCACGTCGTGGGCGGTCGCGATCGGAGTGTAACCGTTCGAGCAGCCGATGGAGTTGCAGTACTTCGTGTCGGTGTTGTCGGTTTTGCCATGCCCTGTTTGGTGCGAAATTGAAGGCAACCATGAACTAGTTAAAGTTGCGCTGCTTACAGTAAATATAAAAGCAATACATTGCAAAGGGTATGCTGAATTTATGTTACGTGCGCCAATATTGTCTTAAGATTGGGCGTGCCAATATAGCAGTACGCAAAGCGTTCGTCAGTAAACACGAGAAGCACGGGTGCCTGGTATCAATCACATGCGGCTGGTATAGATCGTTCACGTAATCTCACCTTTGTCGCAGCACAGGTCAGTGGTGCACCCAGAGTCATCGCACTTGATCTTGTCAGCGCCGTACACGGGGGTGTAGTTGCTGGGGCACGCGTAGTACGAGCAGAACGACTCGCAGCACTGCTTTTCCTCGCACTTGTCGCCTTCACACTTGACGTCGTGGGCGTTCTCGATCGGAGTGTAGCCGTTGGGACAGCCGATGGAGTTGCAGTACCTGGTGGAGGTTTTGTCATCTCCTGCGAAAATCGGGACCAAAGCGGTCGAAGATGAGTTGGCCTGTCTCAATCGCATGCGGTAGTTCCCGTATCCATAGAGCGTATGCCGTATTCATGTACAGTAACGGTTTTACGATCAGCGGTACTGTACGGACATCGTAGTGAATGGGGCTTTTGTCAAGACGAGTTTTTGAAATGTTTGATACGCCATGCGCTTTCAATCGAGGCGCGCACCTTTGTCACAGCACAGGTCAGTGGTGCACCCGTAGTCATCGCACTTGATCTTGTCAGCCCCGTACACGGGGGTGTAGTTGTTGGGGCACGCGTAGTACGAGCAGAACGCTTCGCAGCACTGCTTTTCATCGCACTTGCCGGTGTAGCACTCCACATCATGAGCGTTGCCGATCGGAGTGTAGCCGTTGGGGCAGCCGATGGAGTTGCAATACGGCTTTTCCACGTGATCGTCGGTCTGATGACTCGCTGCACGCAGGGGATGAGGGAAGGCGTGTTTGCGAACACGTTAGTATACATCCGTCGTGGTAGTGGTGTGCGCTGAGCTTTCACAGGACATGCCAAACTTTCCATCTACACTACGATTAAGTGCGCTCCCAACCAAACGGGCTACACGTAGTCAAAGAGCTACAGTAACTGCTTCTGACAGACAAAATCGTGAGAAACGAGTCACACATGTGCACTATGGCTCACCGTAGTCGCAGCACAAGTCGGTGGTGCACCCGGAGTCGTCGCATTTGATGGTATCGGCGCCATCCACCGGAGTGTAGTTGTTGGGGCAAGGATGGTACGAGCAGAAGGCTTCGCAGCACTGGGCCTTCTCGCACTTGCCGTAGTCACACTTGACCTTGTCGGCGTTGGCGATCGGAGTGTACCCGTTGGAGCAACCGATGGAGTTGCAGTACACCTCATCCTTCTGTCAAGCGGCGGCAATGTCGGCAGGGGCAGCGCGGGTGGAAGAGGTTATTCTTGGTGTACAGTATACTATCGGACGAACGCATATTCCGTTCAACCACACATAACGCAATGATGGCTGTGGGGATTTACCTGCGGTAGATATACGTATCGATATGCGAGCCGTTGACACCCCAAAGAAATCGAGTGCAGCACTATAAAGGGCAACAGCCCCTCCTTTGTGGTCGCGATGCGGCATTGCCATTGTGACAGAGCTGCAGTACGCGTAAACCGTAAACAGTAAACACTGCGAAGCAATATATCCACAACAAAAACATATGTGTTTATCTAAGTGGGATATCACAGTCCTTCAGTCATGCTGATAACACCTGGCACCGACCCTACTGTTCATACCGCTTCGTACCTTCAAAGAGCGCCTTCCACGGAGACTACGGTCGGCCTTTCCTGATACTCCTGCAATACGTACAGTAGGGCGCGAGTGGGCAAAAGGCAGGGAGTGATTTTCAGCTTACAGAGTGTCTACAGCACGGTACGGTGCCGTATAAAAGTACCTGGACTACGTCCAGTATAGTACAGTAATGTTGTTGTGGACTGACTACTGTCCCATGCCCAAGTTCGAATATCGACGACAATGTGCATCGATGTGCGTCATGCAGCAGCGCGGGAAAATGATTAAAAAAACAACGATGAACATAATATGATGTTGTTCAGGACGATACACCTACTGTACGACGGTACAGCAGTCAGCTCTACCTCGCCGAAATAATACCGTTACACGACATAGTCGAGCACCGAGACTAAAAAAGCTACCCATGCATGCATGTGGATGTGCGTGCACACTATGCTGACGCACGGCCCCTGTCCGTCCTCGAAGCGTGACCATACTGCACACCGATACTGCTGTATTACTGTAGTACCGTTTCAGAACTTAAACAAATCATCGATTTCATTGTATGCACTTCATGATCTACAGACCTTTCAGGGCGGATCAATTCCTGATCTGCATGATCTACACTACAAGTAGTACCGTTTCAGACATTAAACACATCATCGATTTCATTGTACGTATGCACTTCATGATCTACTGTGTGTAGATCTTTCAGGGCAGATTTATTTCTGATCTGCATGATCTACAGTAGTACAGCTCATCATGTTGCCGGGTGGGAGCCGTATAATCTACACGATGATTTGGTACAGGTTTCCTGAGGTGGACCTGTACTACAGTATACAGATCGCGCACATCATTCCATTGCGCCAGGCTATAGTAGGATCTAGATGATGCTACTGCACAGTATATAACAAAGTAGGATTGTGATTTTTTTGCCCGGCGGCGCGTTTTCGCGCTCGGCCCTCGCGGCCGATCTCGCCGCCGCTCGGGTCGGCGGCCGGGGGATCGACCGGGGAGCGCGCCCCCCGGGCCTCGCCCTCGCCCGGGGCCCGTGGCCCACGCGGGGCGCTCGCGAAGCCGAAAAAATAGAGTCGGTTTTACGGGGTACCCCGTCCCACTCGGTGGAGCCGAGCAGGGCAACGTGAAACCCGGTCTCGGCGGCAGATTTTGAATAAAGAAAAAAGGTGATTTTGCCGCGTCGGCATCAACACAAAGAAGGGCACACCGACGTGCACATCGAGCGGCATCGAACATCTATCTGCACGCATGCAGCAACAGCAGCGACGCGACAGCATCCCTGACGTTGCGCAGGCGTATGGTTATGACAGGGGGCCACGAGCATGCTGCTGCATGAGGTGTGCCTACTACGAAACGAGCGGTCTGACCGCACCGAGTTTTTTTCCGTACCAATTTGTCCGAAAATGTATGAAACGTTTCGTATTTGTTTTCAGATCCAAACGTTCGTAATATTTCCGAGCATATTGGCAAGTGTACAGTAGTACCTCGCAGGTACCAGGTATACCTGGTCCGTATCATGCGTCCTCTGCAACAGATACAACCACAGCAGCAGCAGTGCCACGCTCGTAGTGGTGTTATGCTACCGAGTGGTGCTGCTTCTTGCTCTCGCTCTGCTGTAGTGCGGCGGTATGGTCTGTTAGGTGGGGCATCGTGGTGCTGCTGAACATAATGATCGCGCTTGAACAAAAAAAACGAGCTCACCTCATGGAGTCTGTTATAATTTGTCCGGAAATGTAAGCACCGTTTGGTGTATGTATGTGTCAATATCCAGACAGTCGTAGCATTGCCAGCCAGGTTGGTACGTATCAACGTATATACCAGGTAAAAGGTATGCACTGCAGTACGTCCTCGATGAGTACGATATATCATACGTATCAGGCATGAAACAACAGCTAGCAGCCGCAATACGATACTCAAAGTGAGTACTACTACTGCAGAGTGCTGCTGCTTCTTTCGGCTGCTTGCGGCCTGTAGTACTCTTACTCCTCCTCCTGTTGTGCGATCGATCGAAGGTTTGATCCCCACTTACGTACTGCTGTACTGCTGCAGCACATGGTGTGTGGGTGAGTTGGTGGGTGGGTGGGTGGGTGGGTGGGTTCGTACGTGGTTGAGTGCTGTCGTGTCTGCTCTGTCCCTGGTTTGTTTTCTACGTATTACCTTTGCCCGCCAGTACGATACAACAGCACTAGCTCCCCACCTACAGTACGTACTACTGTATTGCTGTACTGTTAGAGCACGTGATGTGTGGGTGGGTGGATGCTCTGGTGGGTGGGTTGGTACGCGGTTGAGTCCTGTCATGTCTGTGGATGGGGACTACTGCTGTGCTGCCCCCACTTGTTTTCCCTACTTTTGTTAGGCCGCTATGATACAAGGTCTACGCATAGATGCCGGCGAGCGGATAGGATTTTTTCATAGTGGAACGACCTCTTGCACCTACAGTACGTACCCATCTGCCCCAACATACGTACTGCTATTCGTTTTCGTCCGCTATATACCAGCCCCGCTCTGGCATACCACACTGATGCATTTGTATATGATGTACGAATACACCACAAGAACCTTGTGTTTATTTCGTTTGGACGGCGGGAAATGTACGTTTTACCACGACGAGTAGTAGTATTCAAGTAGCCTCAGCTGCTATTTGTAGCTGTACCGCTTTGCTGTGCGCTGAATGAAGCAGAAGTGTGCTGCTACTACTGCTGAACGTTAACTGCCGTGTCGCAGCAGTAGTTGGTGGTGCTGCTGCTTGCTGTATGTACGTAGATACTACAATTAGTAGCTCCGCTTATGTTGCTGCTACTTGCTACACTGCCCGCTGCCACTGCTTTGTCCTGCTTGCTGTACTCCTTGCTGCTACTGTATACTAGGTACTGTATTTGCTGGACGAAATGCGATTGTATTTTCTCTGCCGTTTGCTGTTTGTATACGAGAACGACATACTGCTCGCTGTGGTGCACACCGCCATATCTACCGAACAAAATATGTCACGAAAAACAACTTGACAGTTTCGCCGATCGTGATATTGTTTCACAAACTATGAGAATGACAAGTTTCCGCGAACTCAAGAAAATTTGACATCGCGGTTCGTGAAAAAAAAACATGTTTTTTTATGTGGTATAACGCCTATCTAATTATAAATTTAAATATGCGTACGTTAGCAACAACCGTTTTACTATACGATAATCGCTGAAAGGTGATTATCTGTTTACCCCCCTTTCTACAATTACAGCTGGATGGCGATAGGTCGGTTTTTCCGTGGGACGTGCGAGCTTGCGTCACCCCGCGGGGAACACCCCACTCCCCGAAGGGGAGCCTTGTATGTATAGTTATGTTTGTGAAATTTTCGCACTTTTCGCAACTTTTCTCTTCGCACGAGCACTTTTCGGCAAAACGCTAAGTACCCCGACACGGGAGGCCCGGCCGGACACATTGGTCGAGGTTTGAGCTCGATCCGAGCACTGTAGCTCGCGTGGCGGGCGCTCAAAGTTTTTTTTCCCGCGGGAGTGGATAAGCCGATTTCCCTGGTTTCTCTGCGTGAGGCTTTTTTTTGTACGTACGTGCCAGTAAATAATACGTAATGTCCTGTTGTTTGCCCTGATTTCACGAGCTGGTCATGCGCACACACAGGAGAGCGCAGACATATCGGTATACCACAGACAGGTAGAAACAGAACATGCAGAGAGCACAACGTTACTACTCTGCATAAGCACCAGCAGCAGGTAACACCGTGCGTGGGTGATACACCCATCTGCGCTGTACTGCTGTGGCTAGCTGTGTTTATCGGAGCAAGCGGTCCGTAATCCACCATCTACCTTTCTGTTGTGCTGATATGTGTGACTGACCCACTCTCACTTTGGCCTGAAATGTAATGGTCGCTTTGATCAAATAGGAGTACGTACCTCAACTGTTCATACGTACATATTTTTTTTGTGTTTCTTTCCTGAAGCTCACTTCAGAAATCTACAAGACATCAGACAATATGCAGCAAACACAAACGAGGTCACAGCCCCGCCTAGAAGCACAAGCAGCAGACATTACTGTGGCGGGTCCGCCGTTTACTGCTGTGGCTATTAGTGGTTGCTTCATCGGAGGCTTGCATCCGTCATCAGCAATCGCCACCACACCTCTCTCTCTCTTCTGCGCTGCTGCCTGCTGCCTGCCTGTGCTTGCATGGTGTATGTGCGGCCTGTCGTGCATCTGGCGCAAGCCGCGACAAATAATACTGTACCGGTATTTGGGCAAATCATTTTTTGATGTTTAATTATTTATTTTCAGGTGCGGGGGTGCAATCTGGGCAAAACAAAAAATAATTACTGTAGATCGCATTTCCAATTTTATTATTTCGTACCAGAAATAGAGTTAATTAATTATTTTCGGAGTTCGGGCACACGATAACCCAGACCCCACATATATAAGACAAACAGCAAACACAAACCAAGTGGATTTCTTACGTAGTAGGCAGGTGTGGTCGAGAGTTTCAGCCCCTTCTTCGATGCATCCTTTTCTACTTCTTCTGCAAATACTATCCCACCACTACTGCTGTACGAGCACTGCTGTGTCCCATGTGTCACGTGTGCGTGCGTGTGCGGTGTGTGCTGTGTGTCATAGACCTTCCATACCTTGAGCGCCACAACAATAAACTATTGACAAATATGATAAAATGTTTGGCGAGGTCATTAACAAAAATCTCTGAGAACGATCGAGTCAATAGTAGTAATGGTTCCATCATATTTCCGAGTATGTTTTATCCCCAAAAATGCAGGTACAGTTTTTTAAACGTCTGATTTTATGTATAGTACTACGCAGATATTTCACAACGTCGTACTTACGTACTACCAGTATGCAATATGATATTATGCGTATGATACAATATCGCATGTTTTTGTATTAATAGTAGATTTTCGATTTGTCCTTGCGCCACTCCCCTAGGCACGTCCCGGAGGGGAACCTTGTACAGCAGTATAGATCGTGCTGCGTATGCCCGGGGTGTGTAAACGTTTCCTCGGGCAAGCAGCCATGTTTCAGTTACCTACGTACTCGTATACGTATTCAGCTGTTTGTTCTACGTAAACCTCAGAACCACAACCGACAACTCACCCTTGGAGGAGGCCTGCAGAGGGACACCAGCTGCGGCGCTGAAAGCACCCAAAGCTGCGACGAAGGTAAGAATCTGAACCATCTTCTTCCCGGTGTATCTTCTTGTGGTATCGAGGTACAGCAGTGATGCCTTGACTGATGCTGGTCATTGGGAAACGAAAAAGAAACGGCAATTAAAAACAAAAAGGGGTTCGATTCGTTATCCGAGTGCAGTACCAGGTACGAGTATCTTGCTGGATCGCGGAATCGCGTGCAGAGTACAGAGTACAGAGTATAGAGTACAGATGGTTGTACGACAGCTGCCTTACCTACAGCTACTACTGTGTGTGGGAGGTTACAATTAATTCAACTCAACTGTTTGCTTCCGACTATCTGCTTTGCCTATAGATCACGCCGTGTCTGTTGCGGACTGCATCCTCCACTGTTTTACACGTCCAGGAGGATGGAACGTGGAATGGCTCAACCAACTACTGTACTACACTACAGTACTACCTGATACAGCAGTACACAAAGTAGTTGTTCAGAATTTGTGTACGTCGTACAGGCTACGAGTACGAGTACGAGTACAGCAGGCTCTTGTGTTTGGGGCATTTGTCATGTAAAACTGCAGCTTACATACCCAACGAACTGAAAGAGTTTGAGCCACCTATGCCATCGGCTGCCGCCAGCAGCAGCAGTAGCAGGGTAGACCTCCCGATCGACACTAAAGGCGAGACACAATCGCCCCGACGTATCCCGTCGAAGTGCTATGGTGCGAGTGCTGTGTGCTACGAGCAAAACAAACAGCAGTAAGTAGCAGGCACTGCTGTGCTTTGGAGAGTACCCAAGTCTGATCCAATAGCAATCACCAGGAGGAAGCTCACCGGTGGAGAGTGCTGGTGGTGCAGAAAGAGCTGGTGAAAGGTGCACTATAGAGCGAGACAGGGAAGCTTGGTGGGTATGTATGCTGATGGAGTGATATGTGGAGGTGGTGTGGCGTGGGTCCAACGTAGCAGCCTGGTGGACAGCAGCAGGCGTTGTCCTTCCAGGGGACAGGGGGGAGGACTCAAAGTGCAACGTCCCGCCGCATCGGAGCTTTCTTCGTATATGCCACTGGGGACATGGAAAATTCTCGCGGTGCTATTCAACCGCACAAACATTTCAGCACCGACGAAAATTATTTTCTACCGCTGGAAGATCTATCCTAATTCGTTGTCAGTACTGGATACATATGATTTCCTGAAAATACGTTCCGGTAGAGTTATCACCTTGGTCTCACCAGGAGGTGCTCCCTACGGAGCAGAGCAATGCAATATAGGAGGACAGACCACCCGTGTGAAGGTCCTTGCTAACGGCTTGAAATAGGAGCTCTTTTGACCTGTAAGTACTACGATAGAGGTAGCCCTTCTCGGCAAACACGTTTTATGACCGATTTTCAGGAAATTGTATGTATCTTCCATTCCGAATTGTTCGTGCGGTTGAATAACACCACCAGAAATGTCCATGTCCCCAGTGGCATGAACCAAGAAACTTCCGATGCGGCGGGAAGTTGCACGTTGCGTTCTCCCCCTGTCACCTGGAAGGAAAACGCCTTCTGCTGTCAATAAGGCTTCTACGTTGGACCCACGCAACCACCTTCACATCTCACACTCCATCAGATCAGCATACCCACCAAGCTTCCGTGATTCGCTCTATAGTACACCTTTCACCAGCGCTTTCTGCACCACCGGCACTCTCCACCGGTGAGCTTCCTTCTGATGATTGGTATTGATGCAGATTTATTTGGGTACTCTCGGAAGCACAGCCGTGGCTGCCACTGCTGTTCGTTTTACTCACACTAGAATACAGCACTTGCACCGTGGCACTTCTATGGGATGTGTAGGGGCGATTGTGCTTCGCCCTTGGTGGCGATCGGGAGGTCTACCCTGCTGCTGCTGCTGCTGCTGCTGCTGGCGGCAGCCGTTGGCATAGGTGGCTCAAACTCTTGCAGTTCATTGGGTATATATGCTGCAGTTTTACATGACAAATGCCCCAAACACAAGAGCCTGCTGTCGTACTCGTACTCGTATTCGTAGCCTGTACGACGTACACAAATTCTGAACAAATAATGTGTGTACTGCTGTATCAGGTAGTAGTGTAGTACAGTAGTTGGTTGAGCCATTCCACGTTCCATCCTCCTGGACGTACGTGTAAAACAGTGAAGGATGCAGTCCGCAACAGACACGGCGTGATCTATAAGCAAAGCAGATACTCGGAAGCGGATAGCTGAGTTGTATTAATTGTAACGCTCTACCCCCCACACACAGTGGCTGTAGGCAGGGCAGCTGTCGTACAACTATCTGTACTCTGTACCCCGCACGCGATTCCGCGATTCAGCAAGATACTCGTACCTGGTACTGCACTCAAATAATGAATCGAACCCTTTTCTTGTTTTGAATTGCCGTTTCTTTTTCGTTTCTCAACGACCAGCATCAGTCAAGGCATCACTGCTGTACCTCGATACCACAAGAAGACAAACCGGGAAGAAGATGGTTCAGATTCTTACCTTCGTGGCGGCTTTGGGTGCTTTCAGCGCCGCAGCTGGTGTCCCTCTACAGGCACCATCCAAAGGTGAGTTGCCGGTTGGTTCTGAGGTTTACGTACAGTAGAATAAACAGCTGAATACGTATACGAGTACGTAACTGAAACATTGCTGCTTGCACGAGGAAACGTTTACACACCTCGGGCATACGTATGAATAGGACGATTTACTGTATACTGTGGCAGTAGATATTCTAGATCCTAGCCTGGCGTAATGGAATGATGTGCGCGATCTGTATCCTGTAGAACAGGTCCAACTCAGGAAAGTTGTACCAAATCATCGTGTAGATTATACGGCTCCCACCCGGCAACATGATGAGCTGTATTGTAGATCATGCAGATCAGGAATAGACCCGCCCTGAAAGATCTAGATCATTAAGTGCACACAATGAAATCGATGCTTTGTTTAATGTCTGAAACGGTACTATTAATACTATAGCAGGAGTAACGGTGTGCAATATGGTCACGCTTCGAGGACACGCTTCGAAGACGGACAGGGGCCGTGCGTGAGCTCAATGTGCACGCACATCCACATGTATGCATGGGTAGCTTTTTTAGGTCTCGGTGCTCGACAATGTCGTGTAGTGGTATAGTTTCGGCGAGGTGGAGCGGACGACTGTACCGTCGTACATTCGGTGTATTGGCCTCAACATCTGTTCATCGTGTTTTGATAATTTTCCCGCGCTGCGGCATGACGCACATCGATGCAGATTGTCGTCGATATTCGAACTTGGGCATGGGACAGTAGTCAGTCCACAACAACATTACTGTACTATACTGGACGTAGCCCGGGTGCTTTTATGCGGCACCGTACTGTGCTGTAGATACTAGATAATCTGAGAGTCTGGCCTCGCTTTTTGCCCACTCGCGCCCTACTGTACGTATTGCAGGAGTATCAGGAAAGGCCGACCGCAGTCTCCGTGGAAGGCGCTCTCTGAAGGTACGAAGCGGTATGAACACTACAGTAGGGGGGTCGGTGCGAGGTGTTACTACAGTACTGTGGTAGCACAACTAAAGTACTGATATCCCGCTTAGATATACACATATATATTGTTGTGCACATATTTCTTCGCAGTGTTTACGGTTTACGCGTGCTGCAGATCTGTCACAATGGCGATGCCGCATCGCGACCACGGAGGAAGGATTGTTGCCCTTTATAGTGTTGCACTTAATTTATTTGGGGTGTCAACGGCTCACATATCGATACGTATATCTACCGCAGGCAAATGCCTCACAGCCATCATTGCGTAAAATTTGGTTGAACGAGATACGCGTTCGTCCGATAGTATGCTGTACACCAATAATAACCTCTTGCACCCGCGCTGCCCCTGCCGACATTGCCGCCGCTTGACAGAAGGATGAGGTTTACTGCAACTCCATCGGTTGCTCCAACGGGTACACTCCGATCGCCAACGCCGACAAGGTCAAGTGTGACTACGGCAAGTGCGAGGAGGCCCAGTGCTGCGAAGCCTTCTGCTCGTACCATCCTTGCCCCAACAACTACACTCCAGTGGATGGCGCCGACACCATCAAATGCGACGACTCCGGGTGCACCACCGACTTGTGCTGCGACTACGGTGAGCCATAGTGCACATGTGTGACTCGTTTCTCACGATTTTGTCTGTCAGAAGCAGTTACTGTAGCTCTTTGACTACGTGTAGCCCGTTTGGTTGGCAGCGCACTTAATCGTAGTGTAGATGCAAAGTTTCGCATGTCCTGTGAAAGCTCAGCGCACACCACCACGACGGCTGTATACTAACGTATTCGCAAACACGCCTTCCCTCCTCCCCTGCGTGCAGCGAGTCACCAGACCGACGATCACGTGGAAAAGCCGTATTGCAACTCCATCGGCTGCCCCAACGGCTACACTCCGATCGACAACGCTCATGATGTGGAGTGCTACAACGGCAAGTGCGACGAAAAGCAGTGCTGCGAAGCGTTCTGCTCGTACTACGCGTGCCCCAACAACTACACCCCCGTGGACAGGGCTGAAAAGATCAAGTGCGATGACTCTGGGTGCACCACTGACCTGTGCTGCGACAAAGGTGCGCGCCTCGATTGAAAGCGCATGGCGTATCAAACATTAAAAAAACTCGTCTTGACAAAAGCCCCATTCACTACGATGTCCGTACAATACCGCTCATCGTAGAACCTTTACTGTACATGAATACGGCATACGCTCTATGGATACGCCAACTACCGCATGCGATTGAGACAGGCCAACTCATCTTCGACCCACTTTGGTCCCGATTGACGCAGGAGATGACAAAACCTCCACCAAGTACTGCAACTCCATCGGCTGCTCGGACGGTTTCACTCCGATCGCGAACGCTCACGACGTGAAGTGTGAAGGCGGCAAGTGCGAGGAAAAGCAGTGCTGCGAGGCGTTCTGCTCGTACTACGCGTGCCCCAACAACTACACTCCCGTGTACGGCGCTGACAAGATCAAGTGCGATGACTCTGGGTGCACCACTGACCTGTGCTGCGACAAAGGTGAGATTATATGTCAACAATACATACCAGACGCACCTTGTTGATGTCATACATCAGCGCTTCTCGTTTTTGTTGACGAACGCATTGCGTACTGCTCTATTGGCACGCCCGACTTTAGCACATGTAACACAAAGACAAGTTGCCCTCTGCAACGTTTATTACTGCAAGATTCACCGTAAGCAGCCTGCCTTAAACTAATCCATGGCTACCCTCACGTTCGGGTTGAACAGGGCATGGCAAAACCGACAACACCGACACGAAGTACTGCAACTCCATCGGCTGCTCGAACGGGTACACTCCGATCGAAAACGCCCACGACGTGAAGTGCGACAACGGCAAGTGCGAGGAGAAGCAGTGCTGCGAGGCGTTCTGCTCGTACTACGCGTGCCCCAACAACTACACACCCGCATACGGCGCTGACAAGATCAAGTGCGATGACTCTGGGTGCACCACTGACTTGTGCTGCGACAAGGGTGAGATTACGTCAGCAACACACTCCAGGCGCACCTGGTTGATGCCAGAGACAAGTCCTTCTTGCATTTATTGGCGAATGCTTCGCGTACTGCGATATTGGCACGCTCAACTCTAGCACACGAAACGTGAAAAAATGCAAACTTACCCTCTGCCAAATGTGTTGCTGTGGTATTTACCGTGAGCAGCCTAACTTTACCTAATTCATGGCTATTTTAATTTCACGTCGAACAGGGCATGGCAAAACCGACAACACCGACACGAAGTACTGCAACTCCATCGGCTGCTCAGACGGTTACACTCCGATCGCAAACGCCCACGAGGTGAAGTGCTACAACGGCAAGTGCGAGCAAAAGCAGTGCTGCGAAGCGTTCTGCTCGTACTACGCGTGCCCCAACAACTACACACCCGTATACGGCGCTGATAAGATCAAGTGCGATGACTATGGGTGCACCACTGACTTGTGCTGCAAGAAGGTGAGCATTCGTGCTTGACACACAGTGTCTGTGGGGCGTTTCCCAAGGAGTTTGATGGCCACAGACTTTGGTGTAAATGTAACACGAGTGTACGCCATGTCACCTGGTATGTTTGGTTACTACAATAATCATCAAATGCAGGCATGTTGGTCTACTTTAGTCTACATCGTAATTTTGTGGCTGACCTTACGATGTCCGTTTGCATGGAATCATTACCAGTGCGGCAAACTGCCAATATCCCTGTAGTACATGGTTTACACAGAACACAATAAAAAAGTAATTAACCCACCTATTATTGACTGTTCATACAGTTAGTAGTCCACCCTCAACAGCTCTTCTACCTCTCGTGATTCACTCTCAATTATGGAGCAAGTAATATGCAACCCTCTTGAACAGAGACCATATACTGCAGTAGTAGTAGTAGTAGTAGTAGTAGTAGTAGTAGGTGTAGAATAGATGGGCGTCGTGTGTATTTTAGTATGTGTGTTGAATATTTATGTGCAGCTACTATATATCCTTAGAAATATATGGCAAGGTTCCCAACGGGTAGTTGGGCGTGTGACGTTGCTATTGTCATCTCGGTCTAGCTAGTGGGTGGTTCTCGAAACTGAACCAAACCACACGCATGCCCACAATGCCCATGAACCCCTCTGACAACCTCCAACCTTCTGCCCGCCGCATGCCCGACATTATCTTGCCGCAGTGAACAACCCGGTTGGATTCAACATAGAAGGGCATCGTGAAGGGCTCCAGGGACAATTGCTTCCAACGCGAAATACCGGGTTGTCGATAATTCTACGTTCGCACGGTGTTGGGCCGGTGCACCATCGGTAGCTATGCTGATGAGGAGTGCTGGTGTGTACTTTGCACGTGCGGATTGCGCGGACCAAGCTATGGCTTATTGCGTTTATCACGTGGGTTGGTGTTGTAATATGCGTCATGTCGGGACACCTGTGATAGTACTACTGCTATACTACTGTAGCATGTAACAATATGTAACAGAAGCGTGAGTCGGCTGTGCGTTGAACGGCGCTTAGTGGTTGATACTAAACGTTTTGAGCTGGCTGTTGTGACGAGTCGCTGATAATTCGGTACGCCGCAAAAGGGACACTGTACACTCTGTGTGTGTTTATGCTTTTCTTGGCGGCAACTTGATATGTCGGGTGGTTTGGTGTTGTTTGGGTGTTGTGTTGGTCCCGGTGCACGTTTCATATACCCGTCGATGGGCGACGGCAGGCCGGCGTAATTCAAGCCTGAGAACCGATAGAAGTCGACGGCTGGATGGTGTTTGGTGGGGGTTTATGGTATGTATTTTGGATGGGTTCGTTTCGTTGTGGTTTTCTGGGTGGTTTGGTGACATTTGGGTGTTGTGTTGGTTCCGGTGTACGTGACATATATCCGCTGATTGATATGTCAGGCTGGCGTGCCCCAAGCCTGAGGGCCGATAGACGACGGCTGGGTGGCGGCTGGGTGGCATTTCGTTGATGGTGTATGGTGTGTTGTTTCATGGGTGCAGTTTGTTGGTCATGTATTGTGTAGTGATGGATCTTGATCCCTTGGTTTGGTGAAAATCGAATCCCATACTTACCCCTGTGGTGGTATGATATTTCTCATGGTGGCGTCGCTTGGTCACATAGAAGTAAGCGAGTTGAGCTCCGGCGTTGCCCCAGCAAAGAGAAAACGTGCTTTCGTGTATATAGGAATAGAGTACTGTGTGTCATTGCGTTTAGAAGGCGCCGAGGCATGTCTCTCTTCACAACAACATTTAATAAATGACAACATTTTAGCACACACGGGGTGATTCCCACAGTTTTTCACCAATGAGATATATACGTCTCGCACGTACATATACGTCTCGCACGTACATATGCAGTACATATTACGAGTTTGGTTCCTTGATAAAAATACGTACGAGATGGGACCGTCGCGTATAAAACGCGCGCAGTCTTGCTGCTGGAGTTGCGGGCGCGCCTAGACTTACGAAGGGTCATCGGTCAACGTCGAGCTTCGATGCACGGTACAGTGGTAGTCGTTGTGGGGGTGTGCAATGGCACCTTCTTTAATCAAAGGCTCCTCGCCCATACACCACATACAGCACATGCAGCTGCAGCACATATATCACATATAGCAAGGTGCCACAGATAGAAGAACGCACTTTGACAATGTTACCAACATCGGCTTTAGCGTTCCGTATGAGTTTCGGTTTAACGCTGTACCAATATGTTGGCAGCACGGTGTAGGATTGCCGCTTTTACTATTTGGCTAAGAGTAGCGGGCCTACTGTTATATCGCCTGTGAACTTCAGCTTTTGAGTGCCCAGGCTGGTGATCGGTGTTAGGGCCGAGGATTAAGTAAAGTCCCGTCCGCCCACCTTACCACTAGTCTCAAACGCTAACCGCTACCACTGAAAGGGCTTCGTTCTTGCGGGTCCACCTCTGTTTCGCGCCTTAAACAAGTTACGAATCTACCTTCAACTCATTGTTTTTCGTCTTCATACATTGTTCTCCCCCTTTCGCAAAGTTAGGTAACTCGATAATAAACTATGAACCACAGAAGTTGTGAATTCTTCCGACCGGTTATTTAATTATTCATATCGCGCCCCTCTTTCCAGCTACTCGTCGTACGTACATAATAACCACCGGGCAAGAACGCGAGAAACGTAAAAAAAAAGAATTTGTTGTCTTGAAAGCGAAAGAAAAAGTAGGTGCAAAGCTACCGGGCAAGTAACCGTGTAAGTACTGTAACTGTGACCACTCCAAACTAGTTCGCCTGTTGTATATAGTCACTATCTGTTTGTTTTATGTAACAGTTATCTTTGTGATGTTTTTGTCATTTTTCGAGAATATCTCTTCGTACGATCATTTTTGGGCAAAACGCTAAGTACGTCGAAACCGAAAGCCCTTCCGGACATATTGATCGAGGGTTGAGCTCGATCTATGCACTGTAGCTTGCAAGGTAGTAGGTGCTCAACGTTGTTTTTGGCGGGAGTAGGTGATATGATTCCCGGGTATTCTCTGCGTGATACCCTGTTATCGCGCCTTCACGGCCCCGGCAAACTTCCGCACACAGTTCCCGCGGCCCCTTGATCTGTCTTTAATTTCGGTCCATGTTTTGTCGAACCAACCTCGTTCTTCGCCTACGCTTGGCATACTTATCGCAATACTGTAATGGCATGGCAACCCAGTCAATAATCAATCCAAACGCTGCGTCAATTACACCGCTCCCTAAAAGGCTGCCGGAGAGACGACGCTTTGTTTTATTTTTTTGGAAACGCATGGTACCATATAAAAGACGTAGCAAACTTATAGAGGTCCCCTCACTTGAGAAGCGCTTCGTATGACTCACCCGACAAGTGTCCCGTGTGAAAAACGCCTGTGCGCAATTTCAAGAAAACTCCCCCCTGGCCTACCGTAGGTTGCTGATCAAACCATAAGGAAGGGTAAACGCACAGGTTTCATGTCAACGGTAACGTATCGAGTAATGGCAATGCCTCATGCCGACTCGCACTACGACGATGGTAGAGGTGCACTCTTCTGTTTTTGAGGTTGTATTTTCACTTGATTTTACTACAGGAGCTCTGTATCTCACCCAAACAAAAAACTGATTTCGCAGAAAAATAGAAGTTGCTACAGTACCCGATGAACAATCCCCGTAGCTTAACTATAACCCGAAAAATATCGCAACACGTACACAAGAAGGAATCCCGACGGTTCTGGCCCAAGAAGCCCCGTCAGCCGAAACGTGGCATCTGTATCGTAGCACGCCATCTACCTTCTTAGCCGAAACGTCTTAGCCTGTCCGGAATCTTTGGGACAAAAATGCACCACCGCCCCCCTTCAATACGCGTCTCGGGGTTTACGTAGGGGCCCCGTTCGCCCCCCACGGTTGTTCTGCGCATGCCTTCGGAGGGGGCAGGGGCTAAAAGTGTTTTTCTGTGTGCGCAGTAGGTGCGCGATGCGCCATACACGCTTAATATTACGATGGTTCGGATTGGGCAACCTATCGCCCGGTGGCGCTAAGGCATGTGTGGCTCCGGGTAGACTTACACCATAAACAATCAGTGAGCTAACAGGTAGCAGCTACTTGCGTTCTGTACTGGCGGTGTGACGGACATGAGCCTGTTGCCCTTCAAATTAAATTCAGGGGTGGGGGGGGAGCGGTACGCACAAAGTATGTATACGTCCAGAGCTAGGACCCACAGCACCGCCACCTGCCTGGGGCACGGCTGACTACCATTACAACAAGTAGAGAGATCATCCAATGTGTCAGCCCTTTGGAGAAAAAACACGCATCTGAGACTCAGGCTCAACACCCAGAAGTCCTCCAGATCGTGTGATTCACGTTGGGGTCCAGGAGCAATCCCGACCGGTCATTCTTCGACGATGTCGGACCCAATGCTCCCCGGGAGCCTCAAACGATGACGTTCCCGCGACCCATGCATCGATATTCGCACGCGTGCGACGATAGAGGTAGATGTAGAGGTAGCAGCTTGTTGGCCGAAACGTGTTTTTTGGAAGGACGGGTGCTCCTCAGCCCAAACTCGTGGGAACGTTTGTTCCTCAAATGTTTCGCTGTATAGCTAGTTTAGTCCATGGGTAGATGGGATTGTTCATCGGGGACGTAGCACTTTCTTCCCCCCCCCCTTCGAAGTCAGGTTTTGAGTGGGGTAGGGTGTTGAGATCCTTAACCCCTTAAGAATTTGGGTACAAACTACTTGGAATTAGTGAGGCACACGTTTTTTCAGTTTCTGTGTGGGGTAAGTGACCACCCTCACGAAACAAAGAGTGCACCTCTACTCCGTCTAGCATGCGTTTTCGGGCAGTCGAATGCGATAGGTATCGTGTGGTTTCTTCCATAAGTATAGGTTGCAGGAATGCTCAAACTGAACATTTTACATATAGTGATTGGGCCGCGATTCGAGGCGACCTCCGGCCCCGTATAGGTTTGCATGAAGAGATTACTTCCGATAGAGGTTTGGCCAACTATAAAGAGCAGACCACGTATACCGCATGGCATTGAGTCTTTGCTCCCCATTACCCGTGTCTACCCGCAACTTGGTCACAACACGTCGACGCGCGTTACGATAGAGGTACGAGGTATACCTTTTTTTGGCTAAACTCGATTCTGAATGAAGGGCCCGGGCCGCCTTAACCCCAAAACCGTCCGATTTCAATTTTTATTTGCAAGTATTTTTCGTTGTATCATTAGGGCCATGGGATTGTTCATGGGGTGTATACGTAGCACGTTTGTTTCCCCCCCTAAGAAAACAGTTTTTGATTTACTTGCTATTAATATAGACCTCAAGTGAGGGGCCTCATAAAATGTACTACTGTGTGCAGATGCACCTCCTCCGCAGCACTCGTCATATCAGCAGAGTCTATCGTACATTCTAACAGCATGGTGCTCGAATCTCAAGTTGTTTCGGATACACACAGTGTAAGTGCTTGTCCGAGGCTCGGCCTGATTGAGTGCTGTGGATTTTCCTTCACCCGCTAAACGTGCACGGCATCTACTTCTAGCACCGACACACACACAACTCAGACCCTGCAATCGACCGACGATGCTACGCATTTTTCAGGTGGACGCGAGTTCATGTCTCGCAAAGATGGATGCTGTACTCAGTCTCTAGGCACAGTAGGGGACCGTCATCGACTATCCGACGTCCACGCGGTATGGCTCAGCGCGATCCGTATAGCTCGACTTCAATGAAAGGTAGTCAGATATCCAGGCTGTGGGGTCGCTGCGTGTGGGATGACGCCAAAACTCGAAACCATGCTCATGGGTCCAAACTCGTCATGCTTAATGTGGTTACGTGCGGGAAGTGCCTCATTGTAACAGCCCTTGGGAATCACCCCGTACAAGGTTTAAATTGATATCGTTATTATTACGAGGACGGTTTGCAGCGCTCTTCGTTTTATTCTTGAAGAGCGGTCGAGCGCAGCTCGATGACACTTAAACGTGCTGCGTAAACACAACTCCTATATAACTCGAATCCCCGCATGGGTTTTGGACTGCTACAAAACAAATCGGTACGTGTACACGGTTCGAATCCAAACTCACCCCTACAGTACAGACAAGTAAAAACACACAACAACATTCCAAACCACGACAACTCGTTGTTTACTTCGCATACTTGTAACGGTGCTCAGGTTTATCGTATACCAGGCCGTCGCAATCGCTCAGCGAGACGATCAACACCCCCCCCCCCCCCCCCTAGACGTCCGACACAACAGCCCCGACACCAAAACACCGCATACGAATACCAGAGCCGCTCAGCAATTGAACACAAGTGCCCTCCGTAGGGAACGAGCGGATCTATCTGTCAACTGGTATCGGATCGGTGTCACGACACGTAGCTTGCAGTGTTGGATACTAACCACTACGCTAGGAGAACAACTCACAGCCAATAAATGTGCATATTACGGAACGTTACAGGCCACAAGTTCTGAAATCCACACACTGGCGCTATCACAGAGGTATCCCGACATTACACATTATCCCAGCACAAATACGGGGGAGGGGGGGGGGGGGGGGGGGGGGCCG
>MEHQ01002336.1:34504-93039 GCA_008828725.1 Saccharina japonica
GGGGGCATGACGCCGTAGCATTCTTCCCCTCTTCGAAACATGTGCACCGGCACCGGCGCTCCTGGGAGCGCATATAGAGGGTTCGACCTTCCGCTTTTTTCCACGCGAACAAAATTAACTATCGCCGATAATCGAACTCATGCATACCATTTGCTGGTTAAAAGGGAAATAAAAGCTACCCATCCTATTCAGTCGGCACTAACTGAGTATACTAGGGGGCTATTAATTCGAGCCAACAATATCCATATCGAGAATACGCCGGTACAGTACCGTGGTAACTACTGCAGCAGAGTGCTAAACAAACTGGCCCTTCGCATTGCAAAATTGCGCCTGATGTCGTTGGCAGTGTCCCTCCAGATTGACGTGTAACATGGTCAGCGACTGTGGCGAAACGGGTCGGACACGCGGCGGGGAAGTAGTCGAAGAGCGTTAGGCGGACTGCGTTAGTATCGAACTCGACACGAGCCTCGGTTCAGGGCTAAGGACTAATCCACTACTCACACCAGGATGGGAATATCAGCCTCACCCGCCCGACTACCTCATGGGAAACTCGCCACATACGCCTCCTTCCTCTTGAATTAAATTCCTCATCCGTTTTTCAAACGTGGGATAACGGTCTTTATTGGCGTAAAACAACAACGTGCATGCAAAGGGGCAGAGCTGCAAACTGACGATATGGGCGCAGAGGCGTGCACTGAACGGTCGAGCAAGCCGTGAACGAAAAGCACAGCACAACCGCTGGTATGTGATGTATACGTATACGTGATGTCGACACTTACCGGTTTGTGTTCCTCCAGCTCGTCTGCAGCAAACCCAAATACTGTGTATTTCAAGTACTGTGACTCACAGACTCACAGCACTGGCCGTGCACTTGATGGCATCAGCGCCGTACGCGGCGAGTGCAGTTGTCGGGATGCGCGCAGTACAAGCAGAACGCCTCGCAGCACTGCTTTTCTTTGGTCGCCTTAGCACACGACTTCGAAGGCGTCTTCGATCGCGGTGTGGCCGTCCGAGCAGCCGATGGAATGGCACCATGCCATTCCTACTTGATCGACGTCGGTTTGGTGACTACTGTGGCTGCGCGAACGGGGCGGAAATTTGTTCGCGGCGGATAAGTTAGTAAGCCCTATTTATTTCACTAAGAAAGCAGGGGTCGTATCATAGTTTCCGTCTACCCTAGCACTAGGTTCGCCACCAAATGGCCACGCTCTGCTGATGATTGTTGCTCGCCCACTACAGCACGTTTACGGCGAGAGATGACTTCAGTGAGTAACTATGTATTTAGGCTTATTGTAACCTCAAGACAAAGTAGTGGTCCACCCGGAGCCGCCACACAAGACGGTATCAGCGCTATATTCTACTGGGGTTTAGATGTTGGGGAACGAATGGTACGAGAGGAAAGCTTCCCAGCACTGGGTCTCGCCCAGCACTTCCCCGTTATCCCACTCCACATTATGGTCGTTGTCGCTCAGAGTATATCAATCCCAGCTAGCCGACAGAGTTTCACTACAGTACACCTCCTCCCCTCGAACACCGACATAGGCAAAGCACCAAATCGGGTCGGAGGGTAGTCCCATTGTCCAGTGCGCTAATATAACACGATTGCCGATTTATCTTAATCTGCAATACGCGCTGGTGGTGACCGCAGGAGGTCTCTCTTCGCTGGCGGAACTTATGCTGGTAGTTTTATTACCAGCGAGCTACCGTTTATGTACCGCTTCATCTGCGATGGACGCTTCATTGGATTGATTTGAAGCACGTCCTTTGCCGGGTAAAATGGTTGAATGGAACCAACGAAGGTGTTTTAGCGCAAGCAGCAAGTAGGGTAGAGTAGCGTTCATGGTAGGGGCAATACCTACGTACCTTTGCTAGGGCGCTTTGATTGAAGAGTCCCTATGCACCACCTGTATACCTCAGCAAAACAAACGTTTGTAAACAAGTTCGTAAACTAAGCCCTAAGCCTGGGATGGCACAGCACACCCCTCGGCTTGATTGTGACGCCACTATATGTACGGGGTCGTAGTACTGTCTCCCTTGCGCGTACTGGATACGGGCACCACGGACGGTGCACGCACATGTTGATTGTTGTTTTATTTTCTCTCATCTGGGTGGCTGTGTCCAGCCTGTTTTGTGACCAAGGGGAGAACTTCCAAAGAAGTCAGCTATTTTTATGACGTTCATCGTCAGCCCAATAATCCTCGTCGTGTGCATGATCATGATCATGCGATTACTACCATCACAATGGTGATCCTTGTGATCATGACCATGATGATAACCATAATCATCATGAATGTCATGAGTGTCTCATCATCACCAACATAACGATAACCATCAATGGCATGGCAGAGCTGCACGATGGACGCGTGCTACGATATAGGTAGCACTTTTTTTTCTGTTTTTGTTTCTGAATGATTGGGCTCCTTAACCCAAATTCGTCGGACTTTCATTATTTTGTTGCCATCATCTCGATGGTATACCTAGCTCGTGGGATTGTTGGTCGAGTAGCACTTTTGGTTTCCTCCAAAATCGTTTTTTGGGTGAGGTATTGAGCTCCTCAAGTGAGGAGCTCAGAAAAATCACGGTGCACATCTATCGTAGCATTCGTCGATGCGGGAAATCGTTCCATTGCACCCCCCGTGCCCCACGACAGAAAAGCAAATCGTGCATTAGTCAATTCCAGAGATGATATAAAAGCACAGGGTGGCTGAAACGGTTTGGTTCCGACGCGGAACAGGGGGGGAGTCTCTGAAACGAGGCGAACCAAAACTGGAAAAATAAAATATAACAAAACTTGTTTTATCTTCAATCGTCCTGTGATCACAGCGCTCCGGTTTGTTTTCCGTTCTGATCTTTGTTTTTTTTAGGGGTCGAAAAAAGACTATACCGGCCACCCGCACAGTAGTCGCATACCACTACAGTATTAATACTGTAACAACAGTTCGTACCGACGCGCTACAATTCGTGCTACCTCGTACCTTGAGAAAGAGCCTGCCGCGGGGATGGTGGTCGGCCTTTCCTGACATAATAATCTGCGGGTTGTACGACGCGAGAGCGGATAAAAGCAGGGAGCGTCATACCAGGTGTAGGGTCAAGTACAACGTGCTTGAGCCCTAGCTTCTGCGAACACACCTCGAAATCGCGAAACCGACAAGCCAGGTGTGGCAGGTTCGGGGAGGCTGGGGTGTATTACGGTTATGTTTACTGTAAATAGAGCGTTCAGGATGGTACCGAAAGGAATAACGATGTCACCGGAACGGGCGTATGGTTTGCGCTCGTTGTGGTGGCATGCGGGTCGCGTTGTACAAGGGTAGTTTTGTACGTTGGATGTACCGTACATCGGCAAATTAAGAGCAGCCTGTCCGGAGCGGACAGTCTGCTTAGTGTACAGTTCGTACATAATTATACCCCTCCTGTGCGCTTCTGACCATCTATCTGTGTATGTATGTGCGTTGTACGCAAGCGTTTCAAGTCGTGCGAGTTTTTTGTTGTTGCAAATGCTCGCCTTTTTTTGTAACCGTACGTTCGTGAGGAAGGCCACGCTATTAATACGTACCTGCTACGTAGTCTAAAAGTGTACTGCCTGTACCTTGAAGAAGGTTTTCAGAAAAAATGGTCTATTCCTTGCCGTATGTCACTTTGACCGAAAGTTTAGCAACCCTACATTTTTTGCACTAGAGGGCAATCGGAGAATATATTATCGGTCACCGTGTGCTATTCCCATCCTTTTTTTGGCATCTGACTGGATGCTGGATGCTCGGTACTCGGTGACCTTCACGAGTCACGAGGATGTACGAGTACGGCATATCTACGCATTCCCTCCAGGACACACGTGTAATCGCATAATGGCATTATGGTGTTCTAGCGACTCGCCCTGTTTCCAGATTGGCTGCATTGCTGGTTGAGCTTGATGTTGGCACTGCAAAAAAAACTGCTAATACTGCTGTTGTGCAGTATATAAATAAGGGGGGGGGTGATATCATTATTTATTTTCTGAATTCGGGGAGACGAAATATATACTGCACGAGTGCCCGTACGCAGAGGTGGTTGCGTCCGCCCCGTGTGTTCGGCCTGTATACCTACAACATGACCCATACACGACCAACCAACAGATCAAGAGCGTGAGCTTCTTCTAGTAGTGCTGGTCTGTGGCTCGAGTATGATTCTGCTGTTCGTATTTTACCTGTGCCACCCCTTATCGCCAAACAAGCATCGATCGTTCGCTAAACAAAGCCGAACAAACCACACGTACGAACCGTGCGCCCTTTGCATCTTTACGTCGAACTACAGCGAGTACCGCTCCGCTGCTGTCTGGTGGTTTTCGGGGTGATGGTACGAACGAACAAGATCCCAAGCTACATTACTGTAGTACGAGTAGCAGCACCTGGTCCGTATTGCTGCCGTAGGTCGTTCGTACATAAGCGGTACGCTTACACGTATCATACGTATGTACTGTGGCATAACGCAAGGTCACATTCGTGTTACTTGTCAGAAGGACCCTCACCGATCGAAAGCGATATTTGTGCAGAATACTGCTGTAGTCAAAAAGTTTATCTGTGAAGAAGGGAGGCTCTTGGTAGCTGGGCTCGTTGAAAGTGACGAGTGGTTTCGGCCGCCGTGGTGGCGTGAGTCTGACGTGCGAGGCCTCCTGGCGGGGGGCGTGCCGGATACAGAGGGGAGAGCTCAAACGGCAACTACAACTGCAACTTTCCGCAGCATCGGAAATTTCTCTGTCTGTGCCACTGGAGACGGGATATTTCTCAATCCCGAACAAAACACGAACTTACGTACAGCAGTGCGGTACATTGAAAAAAACGAATTATTGCGTAGTGAACAAAACACGAACTTAAGGGCCCATCTTAACGAAGACAGCAAAAATTCAATTTGGAAAATAAAATCCTATTTGAATGTGATTTCGCAAAAAAAAACTGGTTTGCGTCCTATGGGGAATAGTGAATTGCTCGTTCAAATATTTATGAAATCGAAAAAACGCAGCATGCGTCACAGCGCCCAGGTGAAAAAAATCGACGAGAGGAGACGAGAGGGAAAGCATGCGTCGACGCGTGCGCGCCGCCGCCAGCATACTTTTGCTTTTGGCCGCCCAGGCTAGGAAGCTATCGCTCTCAGGGTCTCCTGGGTGGGCGTAGGGATCCCTGGAACGCCACGGGCGAGACAGGGGCGGCGATGGTGTTATCGAAGTCTTGAGCGTATCATGCTGTTTTTGGGTCGATCGCTCGGTTTTTGATCGGGTTGGAGCATCGAGCTGGTTGAAACGTTGGGATTGCGACCGCCATGATTGGTTTTGAGGCGCCACCGCCGGGGTACGCTGTGCTGTGCTATGGTCTATAGGCGTGGGCGCGGCTGTTGTCCCGGTGGCCTCGGGTTGTGGTTCACGTGTTGTCGCCTCGGTCGTTGTCATCGATGCCACCAAGAAATGACCAGATTGTACCGGGGGCGTTTGCCCACCGTGGACATGCCGGTCCAAGTCGGGCCAACTCCTCAATTTGATTTGAATTCTTTGGAAAAGAAGGTCCTGGGACCTTCTTGGTTTTTTCGTCCAATTCAAATTGATTAGACCCCAAGATCCTAATCTTTGATGCTGGTGCGTGTGTTGACCAATGAAAAGCGTGTTTGAATTTTCTTTTTTCCAAATTGAATTCATTTCATACTCGTCAATACGGGCCCTAAGTACAGCAGTGCGGTACATTGAAAATATTCTCTGATTTCCCTCTAATGCAAAAAATATACGAAGGGTTGCTATATTTTTGGTCAAAGTGACATACGGCAAGAAATAGTTATAGCGCGCAGAGAGGTTGCTCTGCACGCGGGTCCCAGTGACACTTTGCCACGATTGATATCATCGTGATCGTTTGATGCGGTCCTACAGCAGTACGAGTACGTACTATCAATGCTATTGTGTAGTTCGAGTACCCTGAATAAAATATTATATTACCTTTAGTACTTTCCACGATCAACGGCCACAGCGTGAACGGTCTGAAGCCCCGACCCACTCCCCGCCGCCCCGCCTGTCTGTGAAGTTTTGTGATAATTAGCACTCGTACGACATTCAATCCGAATCAATAATCAATCAGTCGAGTATTAACTACTGCTGCTGCTGGATGATACTGCTACGACGTACCAGAAACTGCACTACTACTACCGTGTGTCGTCTGTGTGTCAGTCAGTGGGTCCACCCCCTTCATCTTGCTGCAATGATTTGTACTCGAAGAACAAGAACTATCTGCTGCTGCTGCTTACTTACTACGTATATTATAGAATACGCCTGACGACGCACTCCTCTACTTACTCTATCGCATCGATATATTCCATAGAAGACATAGAGAGAGGCCCTGCCTTGCTCGCCTGTGAAGTATTATGTATTGTTGTTAGTTTGTGCGTACAGCAGTAGCTATGCCTGGCATTCATCATGTACATACATCAGCTTTGTAATGTTGCCTGACGTTAATGAGCAGCCTCCTCCATGTATGTATAGTATGTATGTGCTCGTCAGGTGCTTGCGCACAACGCAGCTTAAATCAGCGTCCTCCACATTGATTATCGTCGGGTGCTACCGCACAACGCAGCGTATACCACCTCGGCTCAGCAGTAGCAGCAGCAGCAGCAGCAGCAGCAGCAGCAGCACGCTGCTGCAGCAGTCCTCCACGTTATCGTCAGGTGGCTGCGCCGTCGCTTTGCACAGTTGCACTTCCCATGTATTAAAGCTCAGTACAAGTTCGCCCGTCACCATAACGACTCGACCCAGAGCTATACTACCAAGCTAGGGTAAGTATTGAATCAGTATAACTTTATCTAGCCAAATGTCACAGATCCATATTTTTATACCAGGTACAACATGGCCGTGAAATGATGGAGGGCTACAGAGCCAAATCGTGTTTGGANAGGGGAGTTCCTTGCTCGGTCACGGGGTTTTGTGCTGGGCGGAGCAGGCGCGGTCGGGACGACTGCCCGACCGTCCCGCGGCAAAGCTTTGTAATGTTGTGGCGCAGATTACTCTTCTTGCTTGTTAGCCGTTAATACTGCATTTAAATTCGCATTCCATCCATCAATCGTAAATTTCCGTGTGTGTACGATACGTACGAGTCGAGTATCACATGTGCTGCAGCATTTCAGATGTCAAGTGTCAGTATTGATGCCGGACGCGGCCGTACTTGTTTGTGTCGTTTCATTTGGCGTTACATTTCGCACGAATATGGGACCATGGATCATGGTCACGGTCACAGGTCATGAATGTGGTGGCTCGGACTCCTCGCCAAGGCTGGGCCATGCGCCATGAGCACGACGCATTGGTTGTGCTGCTTCGCATGACACACACGGACGGATTGATGGGCTACAGAGCCAAATCGTGTTTGGAGTCGAACTAAGTAGGGGAGGGGATTACTAAAAAAAGATGGAATTAGACCTCGAAACAGAGTTGAAAGGCAGGGGATTTGGGAAATTAAATAATTTCCGCGACAGAGCCCAGTAACTAAAGTCACTGGGAATAGATCGACCAATTCCCGAAAACATTATTCAAGGTACAGACAGGACAATTATTGTAAACTACGACGTACCTGGTACGTATTAATAGTGTGGCCTTCCTCACGAACGTACTGTTACAAGAAGAGGCAAGCATTTGCAACAAATAAAACTCACACGATTTGAAACGTTTACAGCGCACATACATACACAGATAGATGGTCTAAAGCACACAGGAGGAGTAGAATTTTGTACGAGCTGTACATACACTAAGCAGACTGTCCGCTCCGGACAGGTTGCTCTCAATTTGCCGATGTACGGTACCCCCAACGTTGCGCATGCAGACGTAAGACAGGAGAGATGGCACACGACCTTTACTGTGGTATCCTGCACAGCAATCCCACCAGGTGATTGCAGTTCTTCCGCTTGAGATACGGATACTATGACCATATCCTTCGTTTCCTCTAAACTGACTGATTGCTCGTATACTTCAAAGTATTAGGGTACGCACGGTTTTTGCCGAACCAAGTTACGCTCACTACGCGCCCACAAAACTATTAACATGCTGTCAATGACCGCGCAGCCTAGGTTTTGTCTTGTGTTTTGCCGTCGCCGCCTCCAGAGCTCAACCCCGCTTCGAATTCCTAGCGCGAAAGTTGGCCACCCCCTTGTTAAAATAGGCCTCCAGTGTCTTCTCATCATATATATACCTTTATCTAAGGGCTTTCGATTTTTCAGGTATGTGGCGAGGGTGACGGTTGACATGTTATTTTGCCGGATGTTGCGTCAGCTGGGGCTACGACCGAAGACCTACCAAGCAGGTCTTGCGTCGGCCGACCCAAAAAAGTTGCCAATACATGTTTCGTCCGGCAGTACCTTGGTTCACGGCTGGCGGAAGGAAACGCAAGCAGCGGTGGTTGGCAGGAAATCGATGCCATTTATAAGCAATCCAGTTGGGGGCACCGAAACTGGCTACGCATTTGCGAGGCGAGTAATTTGTCGTACGTAAGCTGCACATAATGTGCTTTGCTTCGAGGATCCGTGCTACAAAGGATGCGCAAATAGAAGCCAAATGGGGGGGAGATGTGCGTGTTCGATTGCGCGCACAATATGTACGGTTTACGAAAACAGTGCCGTGAAAGGTTCGGCCAACGTTGCACGATACATCGGAATGCGGTTCGTGTCTGAAACTCGACACCGATCAGTGTCACGGCTCTACCAGGCGCGGCAGTAGTTTTAGCAGCCCTGCGCATGCATGTTGTGCAACGGCTTTCGTTGCACGCCTGAAATCACGGGACCAGACTCAAAATGCTAGCTGCATGTCCGCTGAATAATCCAGGTGTATCTGTAGCGAAAGACGCCAAGGGAATCACCCTGTACATTATTATCGTTTATAGTTATTACATGTTGTTGTGGGGACATGTGCAAAATTAATCATCTTAAGGGAATGGGGTGGTTGCACTTTTCTTTAAGCACAAGAAGAGCACTTCCGCTGCTGTACTAGGGCAACGACGGAGCACGACTCGTCTACCGTTAACCGCGCAGTGCTACGACGACGGAGCTTGACACAGCCCAGGGGTGTTCGACGTTCTACCGAACCATTCCGCGCAGTTCTACGACGACCGAGCTTGACACAGTTGGATCAAGATACATCACTACATTTCTCCTATAATAGTCAACCAACCAACCGACCAGCCCCCACTTTATCGGGGACGAAACCACACCTTTCCTGTACGTACATCTCGTACACGGGGTCCTACATTATTATTTGTTTTTTTCGTGGAAGTAGACGGAAGCTTCCATGGAAGCTTCCACCCACTTCCGTTATAAAAGCAATTAATGTACATAGAAGATCGCGTACACGGGAGCGCTTCTGGTATGTATAGCTCGTTCACTTCAAATGGCGGAAAGCCACTACGACAAAGTTCGAAGAACCAAAAAGGGCACTCCCACCGCAAACCAATGGATTCAGATCCATAACTACATGACGATAAAATTACACAACACGCTTTAATTTTCAACCTAAAGCACTTCATTCAGCTATCCCAACGTCGGAGCGGAGCTCGTTTACTTCTAGAATCAATATCATGCTACTACGAAACAGCTTGTCACACCACAAATCTATATGTGAATTTCGACTTTCACCCAACCAATGGACCAAGATCCAATCCTACATGACACTTTTCGACACAAAAAAACAGACAAGCCACCGGGCTGTCTTCCCCTTAGGATATAGTCAGGGTTACTCTTCCTCTACAAGTGGCCACAATCAATAAAATATGATTTGCGTGTTGCCTTACCCTTAAACTCGTGTTCTTTCTACCCATCTACATCAGTACACCCAGTGTCTGTCCTGATTCCCAATCCTAGAGAGATACGACGTACAAGTTCTGTGGTCACAAACTGTGAGACAAGAGAAAAAAACAAACCAAAATAAACGCAAATTAATGGGTAAATCAAGTGAAAAGTCAAAAGTACCGGGTACGAGAACACAACGACACGAGCCAAACAAAAAACATAGAAAAAAAAATGAAAAGAAAAAACGAATTCTGAAATGAAACATAATACAAATGACGCCGCAAGGAGACAAAAAAAGCGCCCGTAAGAAATAGGAACACATTTATTTGCCGTGACCAACACAGAAACCCAAAACTAAACCAAATAATAGATCGAGTAAGCTGGTCTGGAGCAACCTAATAATATATCGAATAACCTCTCAGCCACTGAACTTACGCACAAGAAGAGTGGTAGTGTACAAGGGGGACGTGTCGACTCGTGTCAAAAACAGTGGGAACGTCACACAAAATACGAACTTGAAAAACCTCGACGTCGATCATCTGGGTTGACGTCACAACCGATGAACCTATGTTACAAATTGTATACCATCAAAAAGTTATCGAAACCACGCAAAAATGCACCACCGCAGACCAGACGTCCCGGCATTTGACGGGTTTGCCGTACAGGGTGTATGTATCACCTTATTGTTTATGAGGCTACGTACTCGTTAATCTCTTAGAACGTATGTTACAAAATTGTACACCCTAAAGAAACTCTCAGAACCACACAAAATAGTACCACCACAGACGAGAAGTCCCGGCATTTGACGGGTTTGCCTTACGTACAGGGTGAGTGTTGATGGCACCTTATTGTTTATAGGGCTCCTCTCGTTTCAGGAATCTCACAAAAAACCTCACTCTAAAACCTCACCACCCAGAAAACAATAATCAGGCATAACAACCCGACGAATAATCCCGTGACTTGGGGCATACATTACGATAAGGGGCATGCCTCATAATAAGGCATACCACTCTGTCCCGAAATATAAGCACCTTTTTTATTAACAAATACAATACAAACGATACTTATAATCAGGGACGTGCTGTTACGGGGGATGATAGTAAATAGGACCTACGGTACACACTGTAACCTATATGTTTACGTATTTCTACCTACAGTATTTGGTCCTATTAACTATGGTCCTCCGTAATAGTATGCCTTTTTGGGTAGGTCTTCAGCTGAGGAGCCCTATCACAGCACGCCTCATCACACCTTCGTCCCGCCGCCAACGCAGAAGGGGGACCAAGATTGTGGAGCCGACCGAGGCGTTCTCCCGCCAAATCGGTACATAAAAGACACCGGGGCTCGTCGAGATGCAGATCATAAATCAACAGGGTACAAGCTTGCCTGCGCATAATGTAGAATTTACGGACGAACTACTCGAGAACGTCAGAAACGTTGCAAAATATGACCCTTCCTCTTGCGCTCTTCGTGCCGTCCTTCCCATCGTGACATGCAGCCGGGTCGTTTCACTGCGGAAACAAAACGGCGGTGAGATGCGGCGGATAGGGGGTCGATGCAACGTTAGGGGCGGGGATTTGCACGGTGATCGACGAGTGATGTTGCTCGGGGTTTTGGGGACGGCTCACTACCGGAACCGGTGACAACATCAAAGCGTCGTATGGGTATTCTTATACCTCAAGCGCACCACGTGAAAATTGGAAAAACAACGTTTGGCGCAACCGCTGACACAATCTACCGACCACACGTCAATTGCATAACGTGTTCTACAATCCTGTGGAAGCTAACACTCAGCTCCGGAAAACACAAGACAGGATTAATGACTTTCGAGCACTGCTGTTGCTCACCTTTTCCTTGCAGCACAGGTCAGCGGTGCAGCCGGAGTAATCGCACACGATGGTGTCGGCGTCGTCGACTGAGCAATGTTTGTCGGGGCACTTGTAGCCCGAGCATCGCGCCTCACAGCACTGCTTCTCCTCGCACTTGTCGCCGTCACACTTCACGTCACAGGCGTTCTTGATCGGAGTGTAACCGTCGGAGCACTTGACGGAGTCGCAGTGCGGCTTGTGGGTTTTGTCATCTGGCGTGCGGCGGAGGCGTTTTGGGAGCATGTTGAAGCCATGTTACAAACTGGGTCAATCGCAAGCGAACAAGCACAAGTGTCACATTTCTTTCAGCTGTACCCTTGATCGGCTAGGCCAACGGTGCACTCGACAAAAAGGGGAAACGAAATCTCCACCTCTTTCCCAGGGACGAAACACAAAGAAAACCAGTGCGATAGGATGTGTGGACGAAAGTGCGAAAAACGAGTCTCGTTTTTCATATATGTACATATTTTACATGATTTTATTGTACCCCCTCCCCCCCCCCTGCCTGGGTCGCGCAAGTAGGGTAGTGGGTTGGCATAAAATGGTTTCGTTCGTGGACCCCTGGCCATGCCAATGTTGGAGGACGTTGGATGTTTAGCATACACACTTTTGGGAATGTCAAAATGACATTTACCGTATAAGACAGTGTATATCACACCCCCTGAGGTAAATTTCATAGCGAATTTTCTCCATAACCTGGGGGGCACAGAAAACGAAAGAGGCGGCTTTCGGAGCATCTCGTCGAGATCTTTCCATACACGGGTCGCTCGGGGTTAGCGCTCGACCGATCGTCGAGCAAATCAGCGTTGAAATTCGCCCGAGGGGGTGTGGTATACAGTGCCATATACGGCACATTGCGGCTCACCGTCGCAGCACAGGTCGGTCGTGCACCCGGAGTAAGGGCAGTAGATGGTGTCGGAGTCGTGTGCAGGGGTGTACTCGTCGGGGCACTCGTAGTGCGAGCAGAATGTCTCGCAGCACTGCTCTTCGTCACACTTCTCGCCTTCGCACTTGACGTCCATGGCGTTCTCAATCAGATAGTAACCGTCGGAGCACTTTGCGGAGTCGCAGTACTTCTCCTCATCTGACGGATGCACGAAACGGAAGTTGAGTAGAGTGCTACATGAGTTACACCGTACACGACCTTTGTAGCAGGCGTTGGAGAGTGCGTAACCGATCGTTAGTGCCAGCGTTTGTCAAACACCACTTACAAAGACATTTTAGTGCAAGTAGTGAGGCTCACCGTGGTCGCAGCAGAGGTCGGTCGTGCAGCCGGAGTAGTCACACTTGATGGTGTCAGCGTGGGATACGGAGGTGCACTTGTCGGGGCACCAGTAGCTCGAGCAGAATGCCTCGCAGCACTGCGTTTCCTCGCACTTGTCTCCTTCACACTTCACGTGCTCGGCGTTGTCGATCAGAGAGTAACCGTCGGAGCATTTGATGGAGTCGCAGTACTTCTTCTCATCTGGCGCGCGGAAAGGTGTCAAAGTTGGTTCAAGATAAGTTAAGAGCATAGGATGTGTAGACCGGTTGGCCTGTACGTCGTCAACGTTTAATTCAAGTAGTCACTCCAAGGTATTTGTAGCGACAGTGGCTGGCATACGTTTGTTTGTCAAGGATAGACGGCTGTCTACGGATAGACCAGGATAACACGCGCGGTCATATGTATGGCGATGATATACTGCGGCACGACATTCAGTTAGCACGAAGCCTTTGCGTCCAGATGAACACGCTCGAGATGTCAAGCGATTTCTAGACGGTGCATCTCGGGGTGTCAGCGCAGTGGGCCACGACGACGAGTACTTGTAGACGTTGTAGCACACGACAGCAGCCTACCACGTTGTCACCTCTCATCGCTTCACCTGCACTCCCAACACGTAGACGATTATACGCACATAAAAAGCTGAACCCATTGTTAACTAACGTATACCAGGCACCTGGTATATATACGTATATCTTTGACCAAACCACGGAATAGAGTTTGCTAAACAACACGTCAAACATTTGAAAGACATTTAAGAGTAAGACTCACCGTGGTCGCAGCACAGTTCGGTCGTGCACCCCGAGTAATCGCACTTGGTGGTGTCAGCGTCGTCTACTAGGGTGTGCTTGTCGGGGCACCAGTAGCTCGAGCAGAAGGCCTCGCAGCACTGCTTTTCCTCGCACTTGTCGCCCTCGCACTTCACGTCTTCAGCGTTCTCGATCAGAGAGTAGCCGTCGGAGCACTTGACGGAGTCGCAGTACTTTTCATCTGGTGAGCGGACAGGTGTTTAAGTTCGTTCAAGATAAAGTGTTGCGTGTAGGTTGCGTAGCCTATACGTACAGTAGTTAACAGTCAGATGCAGCACCCGATCGAAGCAGTAGTAGTAGCGGCAGTGCCCAGCAAAGCTCACTTGCCGCGGACCTACGATATATGCCGGTACGAGCATACTAGGATGAAACGTACCGTCATACTTCATACAGCAGTCGGTTAGCACAGTGTTCAGTTGAAAGGGGGCCTTCTGGAATACACATCTGCATCGATACGTCGACACGAAGTCGCTCAACATCTCCGTGATTCTCTAGACGATGTGTATCGGGACGACTCTAGAGTTGGCGACACATCCTGACAGCCCAGGTGTTATAGACGACGTACAACACAACGCTAGTCCGCTATGCGGTCGCCTGACACAGCACCCCCTACATAGACTCCAACAAGTACACTGTTCCCCGCCACGACGTTGGCCCCATGGATACATGTTTCATTTAACGCCACCGGTACTACAGGGGGTGCCAAGAAACATAACAAGGCGTGAAGGCATTGTTAATATGATAGACTCACCGTGACCACAGCACAGGTCGGTGGTGCACCCGGAGTGGTCGCACTTGGTGGTGTCAGCGTGGTGAACGGGGGTGTACTTGTCGGGACACCAGTAGCTCGAGCAAAATGCCTCGCAGCACTGCTTTTCCTCGCATTTGTCGCCCTCACACTTCACATCCTTGGCGTTCTCGATCAGAGAGTAACCGTCGGAGCATTTCGCGGAGTCGCAATACTTCTCGTCTGGTGAACGACACGGAATTCAAGTAGGGTAGAATATGAGGTAGACCGTGTCAGAGTTTCGACAGGCGCAAAGATAATTATGGGCCGCGTTCAACCATGCAACTAATCACCCGTGACATTGGCTTGAGTTATGAGAGCGTTTGTTAATTACCTCCTGTACGAACCTACAAAATGTATTTTACCGTAATTGACACTCACCGTGACCACAGCACAGGTCGGTGGTGCACCCGGAGTGGTCGCACTTGGTGGTGTCAGCGTGGTGAACGGGAGTGTACTTGTCGGGACACCAGTAGCTCGAGCAGAATGCCTCGCAGCACTGCTTTTCCTCGCACTTGTCGCCCTCACACTTCACATCCTTGGCGTTCTCGATCAGAGAGTAACCGGCGGAGCATTTCGCGGAGTTGCAATACTTCTCGTCTGGTGAACGACACGGAATTCAAGTAGGGTAGAACATGAGGTAGACCGTGTCAGAGTTTCGACAGGCGCAAAGATAATTATGGGCCGCGTTCAACCATGCAACTAATTGCTCGTGCCATTGGCTTGAGTTATGAGAGCGTTTGTCAATTACCTACTGTACAAACCTACAAAATATGTTTCATCATAATTGATACTCACCGTGACCACAGCAGAGGTCGGTGGTGCACCCGGAGTGGTCGCACTTGGTGGTGTCAGCGTGGTCTACGGGGGTGTACTTGTCGGGGCACGCATAGCTCGAGCAGAATGCCTCGCAACACTGCTTTTCCTCGCACTTGTCGCCCTCACACTTCACATCCTTGGCGTTCTCGATCAGAGAGTAACCGTCGGAGCATTTGGCGGAGTCGCAGTACTTCTCGTCTGTTGCACGAAACGGTTTATAAGTAGGGTGGAAGATGAGGAAGACCGTGTCAAAGTTTCGACAGGCGCGGAGAGATTTATGAGTGGCGTTCAATTATGCAATTAATCGCCCATGCCATTGGCTTAAGTTATGAGAGTGTTTGTCAATTACCTAAAATACAAGCCTACTAAATATATTTTACCAAACTTGACACTCACCGTGACCACAGCACAAGTCGGTGGTGCACCCGGAGTGGTCGCACTTGGTGGTGTCAGCGTGGTCTACTGGGGTGTACGTGTCGGGGCACCAGTAGCTCGAGCAGAATGCCTCGCAACACTGCTTTTCCTCGCACTTGTCGCCCTCACACTTCACATCTATGGCGTTCTTGATCAGAGAGTAACCGTCGGAGCATTTGGCGGAGTCGCAGTACTTCTCGTCTGGTGCACGAAACGGTATATAAGTAAGGTGGATAATGAGGTAGACCGTGTCAAAGGTTCGACAGGCGCAGAGGGGTTTGTGCGTCGCTTTCAAGTATGCAACTAATCACCCGTGCCATTGGCTTAAGTTATGAGAGCGTTTGTCAATTATCTACAGTACAAACCTACATAATATATATTTACCATAATTGACACTCACCGTGACCACAGCACAGGTCGGTGGTGCACCCGGAGTAGTCGCACTTGGTGGTGTCAGCGTGGGCTACGGGGGTGTAGTTGTCGGGGCACGCGTAGCTCGAGCAGAATGCCTCGCAACACTGCGTTTCCTCGCACTCGTCGCCCTCACACTTCACATCCTTGGCGTTCTCGATCAGAGAGTAACCGTCGGAGCACTTGATGGAGTCGCAGTACTTCTCGTCTGGTGCACGAAACGGAATATAAGTAGGGTGGAGTATGAGGTAGACCGCGTCAAAGGTTAAGACAGGTGCAGAGAGTTTAATGCGTGGCGTTCAACTATGCAACTAATCACCCGTGCCATTGGCTGAATTATTATAGCGTTTGTCAATTACCTAAAGTACAAACCTTCAAAATATGTTTCAAAATGATTGACACTCACCGTGACCACAGCACAAGTCGGTGGTGCACCCGGAGTGGTCGCACTTGGTGGTGTCAGCGTGGTGTACGGGGTTGTACTTGTCGGGGCACGCATAGCTCGAGCAGAATGCCTCACAGCACTGCTTTTCCTCGCACTTGTCGCCCTCACACTTCACATCCTTGGCGTTCTCGATCAGAGAGTATCCGTCGGAGCATTTGGCGGAGTCGCAGTACTTCTCGTCTGGTGCACGAAACGGAATCAGAGAGTAGACCGTGTCAGAGGTTCGGCAGGCGCAGAGAGTTTTGTGCGTCGTTTTCAACTATGCAACTAATCACACGTGCCATTTGCTGAGTATTGACAGCGTTTTTTTAATTACCTATAAACCCTATAGACATACTTACTTTTGTCTATCTGAGGGATTGCCCACCGCTGGCCTCTAAGAGCTCCCACTTCGATACCGCCTCCTTCTATTACTTGACTACTTGCCGGAGCTTTCCTCCCTGTCTTTGTTTCCTATCATTTTTTGTAGGCGAGAGCCATTTTATTTTTCGTTTTTGGGTTTGTGCGTGTACCCATATAGCACGGCAGCGCGGGCGAGCCCGGTACCTTCGCGGGTAGGGGAGGGCGCTGGCCAGTAGAGGGGGGGATGGACGGAACTCGGTCGCCTTTTCGTGGCTAGGCGTGGTGTGGCCATCGAGACTCGAGGGAAGCATGAAAGGGCTTTGTCTGCGTTGCTGCTGGCGGTGCGAATCTATTTTGTCCGAATTTATAAGGTTCGTTTCTTCCTGTAAAATAATACGCAAGCGGTGCTTATTTCTCAACCAAATAGAATTCACAGAGTGACAGCCAGGCGGTTTGAACACCATCATGCTCAAGCGGGCGAACGAGGGCCACGGTGAGCACCGCGCTCACGCGAGGTGGGTCACGGGGCTCACTGGGGCAGAGAGGCAGTAGAGCTCGACCTGGATCGAATCGATGGCGAGGTGATCGCGGGGGGGCGGGTAGCATCGAGGGTTACAGAACATGACAGTCGTTTTAACGTGTTTGTTTGTTGAGCGGCGCAATCACGATATGCCATTTGGAGTATTCGTGTGTGATTCGAGATGTACGTGATTTTGTTTTTTCCGCCCGTTTGTTTTCGTTTTTGTTTCTCGCTCCTGTCGATTTGTTCTTTGTTCGAATACGACGAGTACGAGTATCATCTGTACCTACGAGTAGTACGTACGTAAAAATGTGCACGTCGTACCGTATGTCTTCCTCAGTTTTGTGGATTTTCTGTTTTCCGTACTTCACAACTTGACGACCGTGCTGTGCTGAACTTTCTCTTTCATAATACAAAGTATGAAGTACTACACAGCAGTACCACAACCGTTGTTGTTGTTGTACTACCACACATACTCATGAAGAAGGCACAAATCACACCCACCACAGCAGGCAGCGCAGCGCCGTGCTGTGAGCCGTGTTGCTGTGCTTTCTCTTTCGAACATACAGCTTTGTTGTCCTGGAGCATGGAGCTAAACAAATAATGTGCATCCCGAGCATGTTTTGCATGCATGTCAAGTCCGCCGTTTCTTCGCTGTGCACCATGAACCTCTTGGCATTTTCAAGTCGGTGCTTGCTCGCACTATGATACATCAGACATCATGGGCCTCTTCTGCCCCTTTGCTTGCGCGAGCGAAGCGGGCGGCGTCAGCCGCCCGCGGAGCGGAGCCCTTGTACACCCCCGAGTGCGCTGCACTGGGCGTAGGACCCCAAGCGTTCGAAGCCACGCTGGCTGCCTCTGGTCTGGCGGCGACGTACCGAGTGCGCTCGAATCGACCTGTCTTGGTATTTTGTACAAGGGCTCCGCTCCGCGGGCGGCTGACGCCGCCCGCTTCGCTCGCGCAAGCAAAGGGGCAGAAGAGGCCCATGATGTCTGATGTATCATAGTGCGAGCAAGAACCGACTTGAAAATGCCAAGAGGTTCATGGTGCACAGCGAAGAAACGGCGGACTTGACATGCATGCAAAACATGCTCGGGATGCACATTATTTGTTTAGCTCCATGCTCCAGGACAACAAAGCTGTATGTTCGAAAGAGAAAGCACAGCAACACGGCTCACAGCACGGCGCTGCGCTGCCTGCTGTGGTGGGTGTGATTTGTGCCTTCTTCATGAGTATGTGTGGTAGTACAACAACAACAACGGTTGTGGTACTGCTGTGTAGTACTTCATACTTTGTATTATGAAAGAGAAAGTTCAGCACAGCACGGTCGTCAAGTTGTGAAGTACGGAAAACAGAAAATCCACAAAACTGAGGAAGACATACGGTACGACGTGCACATTTTTACGTACGTACTACTCGTAGGTACAGATGATACTCGTACTCGTACTCGAAAAAACGGCAGGAGGAGCGAAAAACAAAAAAAAATAATAATAACGGTCGGAAAAAAGTGACGTACGTACGAGTACAGCAGTATTTGATTTTGAAAAAAATCCCATCGACCGATTGCGCCGCATAGAACTAAAAACAAATTGAGTCGTTGGCGTTCTGTGAGCTTGGACGCTCCCCGCGCCTCCGCGATCACCTCGCCATCGATTCGGTCCGGGTCAAGCTGTACTGCCTTTCTGCCCCAGTGAGCCCCGTGACCCGCCTCGCGTGAAGCCCGGTGCTCACCGTGGCCCTCGTTCGCCCGCTCCATCATGATGGTGTTGAAACCGCAGGGTTCTCTCGGTGAATAAAATTTGTTCCGATAAATAAGCACAGCTTGAATTGTTTTTACCAAAATAAACGACCCTTATAATTTTGGACAATCCTGCGGCAGCAACTCAGACAAATCCCCTTCATGCTTCCCTCGTGTCTCGATGGACACGACACGCCTAGCCACGAAAAAGGCGACCGCGCTTCTTCCGTCCCCCCCTCTACTGGCCAGCGCCCTCCCATACCGGCGATGGTGCCGGGCTCGCCCGCGCTGCCGTGCTCTCTGAGCACCCGCACGAACCTAAAACTGAAAGAGGAAGAAGCCTCTCGCAACTAAAGTATACACGGAACAAAGAGATGAGCGAGTCATGAAAGGAGACGGTGTTCAAAGTGGGAGCTCTGAGAGGCCAGGGATGAGAAATCCCTGGGCGAGATATTAGTAAGTAAGTCTATGGCGTGTTGAGTTTCGGCCTACGATACGCTGACTGATACCTGGTATCTCCCGTCGATACTACTGGTGCGTATCGCGTGGAGATTGCCAATTTCAAATTCATAGGTAGAGCGGCACAACCTCTATATTATTGAGCCGTAACATGTTATCAATTGATTCGTCGAAACGTAACAACGGTACTCATCGTACATACTGTACCACAAAACACAGCTTCTACAACGGGACACTCGTGCCATCAACTCTATGATAAGAGTTCGACGGTGTGAACCATCAATATACCAGCGCTAGGTACGTATACGATACGACTTGCCATAGCGCCTATTTCCTAGAACGCCGATCCGCACACAATGTGCTCGTACATACATACGTGGGTCTATGGATCTATTCGTGTCGTACATACCAGACAACACATACGTCTGGTATTATGACGGCGCTTCGTCTCGTCAGCTGTATGGTGTCATACGTAGTTGATATCATACTTTTTTTTTTTTTTTATCCTCCGGCGGATGGGTCAAAATAAAGCTTACGCCCTCCACACTTCCACGTCTCACTTCGTGCACTTCGTGCACTTCGTGTCGTGTGTCAATTCACTCCATGCCCCCTCGGAAGTATCAGCCCTTGCTGTCTACGACCTTCGGGAACTTGAGCATGTTGACCCGACCTGACCCCCGAAGGGGCCCGGTGCGGTGGGGATAGCCACCCGAAGAGTAAACTCTCCGGGTAGTGTGGAACTTGCCGCAGCTCATCCACTAACAAAAACCCAGGCCAAGAAGCCTTCCCGCCAGACTCGGATCATTTACAAAACACCCTACCCGTTTGGGCGTTGGTCCTCGGTGATCATACAGTAAAAACACCATTCCTCGTCTCCTCAGCTCTTATGTATGATATCTCAGGTACGTACCATGTAGTTGACATAAGACAAGAAATAGACAATTTTTCAAGTTTGACATCGATCGACAAACCCAACGAGTGCGTCATGAACTCTCCACAGATTGCGGTAGTTAGGGCCTCCGATCCACCCCAGTCTCACGGTTCTCCCACCTCGGTCGATCATATACGTGGCGGGTGCCGAGCAGGCGTCTGATACAAAAACATCTGGCAGCTGATGATGTATTGAAAACAGACGACAAATATAATGACCCCTCTAATAGGATCTTCGTCAGGTGCACCAGGGATTTTACCAAAAGTGGTTTTGGAGTGTGTGAGAGATTTGTTTAAAAAAACAAAAAACAAACAAGATGATATTAACGACAACTCTATTTTGAAGCTATTAATTAGGCATCACACTGTCTAGATATAATAGACAGATAGGCTCGACCAAGCACTGCCTGGGTGCGTTGCGTACACGACGTTCACATATCGTACGTACGCTTATCATGGAACCAAACTCATCATGTTTACTGCATACGTGCAAGACGTATGTATATAACTCACTGCCGAAACGCCATGTGAATCACCCCGTGTGTGCTATCATGCTTTGTCGTGTATTAAATGTTGTTGTGAAGAGAGACTTGCCTCAGCGCCTTCTGAAGGCAGTGACACATCGTACCCTTCCTTTATGTACAAAACTTCATTTCATCTCTGCCAAGGCAGCGTCGGAGCGCAACTCCGCTATTTCTACATAACCACGCAGCGCCACCACGATATCGCTCAAACCACCACAGGTATATGTGTGGTATTCGACTGTCACGAAACCAATGGATCATTATCCATCATTGCGCAATGTCTACCCCAAAGAATGGACGAATAAAACAACACACCAAAAACATAAACAAACACCACCCAGCCGTCGTCTTCTGTTGGCACTCAGGCTCGAGGTACGCCACGCTGCCATCGTCCATCGACGGATATATGTCACGTACACCGGGATCAACACAACACCCAACTAATACCAACCCACCCAGAAGACAACACACCATAAACCATCGCCAAACGCCATGCAGCGGACGTCTTATATCGGCACTCAGGCTCGAGTTACGCCCGCCTGCCATCGTCCATCGACGGAAATATGTCACGTACACCGGGACCAACACAACTTCCAACCAATACCAAGCCACCTATATAGAAGACAAAACACCATAAACCATCACCAAACGCCACCCAGTCGCCGTCTTATATCGGCACTCAGGCTTGAATTACGCCAGACTGCCATCACCCATCGACGGATATGAAACGTGCACCGGGACGAGCAAAACACCCAAACAACAACAAACCACCTAACATATCAAATTGCTGCGCTAAGCTACCTAACCAAACACGCAGTGTACGAGCCAACCCCTCGGTTCGTACCGAATTAGTGACCAGCGGGAAAAGTTGGATATCAACCACGCCGTTCAACGCACAGCCGACTAGCCCATATGTTACACATTGCTACAGTAGTACGGTAGTACTATCACAGGTGTCTCGACTTTACAGATGTCATAACACCAAAACGCGGGGTAATAAACGCATGAAGCCGTAGCTTTCTCCCCGCGATCCGCACGTGCGAAATTAAACGCCAGCACGCCTCAGCACAAATTAAACACCGCTGATACACCGGCCCAACACCGTGGAGAGGTAGAATTATCGACAACCCGGTATGTCGCGTTGGAAACAATTGTCCCAGGAGTCCTTCACGATGCCCCCCTTCCATATTGAAATCCAATCTGGTTGTTTACTGCGGCAAAATGGCGTCGGGCGGACGGCGGACAGAAGGTTGGAGAACGGCAGGGAGGTTCTTGGGCATTGTGGTCGATGCGTGTGATTTGAACCAGGGGTGAGACCTACCCACTAGATAGACCGAGATCACAATAGCAACATCACCCGCCCGACTACCTGGTGGGAACCTCGCCATATCTTCCTCCTGGAGCTCGGTTTAATATCTCCACTAATACTATGAATACACGTGTGAGGAGATTTAGCCGCAATAGTAATGATTTCATGCACAATGACATATTTTGGCCAGTCGTAAAATTACGAAGTAGACTAAAGTACAACAAACTGTCTGCAATAAGTTATTTCACTACGTACGTAGGAAGATGAAAACACAACAGCTGGCATGGCGTATACTTTTGTTGGGCAAACAACTTGCAAGTCTATGTGCATGACGATAGTCCGGGAAACCCATGTATCGTGTTCGTCAAGAACGAATCCTCACCTTCTTGCAGCACAGGTCAGTGGTGCACCCGGAGTCTTCGCACTTGATCTTGTCAGCGCCGTACACGGGGGTGTAGTGGTTGGGGCACGCGTAGTACGAGCAGAACGCCTCGCAGCACTGCTTTTCCTCGCACTTGCCGCCTTCACACTTCACGTCGTAGGCGTTTGCGATCGGAGTGTACCCGTCGGAGCAGCCGATGGAGTTGCAGTACTTCGTGTCGGTGTTGTCGGTTTTGCCATGCCCTGTTTGGTGCGAAATTGAAGGCAGCCATGAATTAGTTAAAGTTGTGCTGCTTACAGTAAATATCAAAGCGATAACCTTTGCAGAGGGCAACTCGCATTCATGTCACGTGCGCTAAGATTGGCTAAGATTGGGCGTGCCAATGTAGCAGTACGCAAAGCGTTCGTCAACAAATACGAGAGGCACCGATGTCTGGCATCAACCAGGTGCGCTTGGTATGTATGTACTGTTGACGTAAAATCTCACCTTTGTCGCAGCACAGGTCAGTGGTGCACCCAGAGTCATCGCACTTGATCTTGTCAGCGCCGTACACGGGGGTGTAGTTGTTGGGGCACGCGTAGTACGAGCAGAACGCCTCGCAGCACTGCTTTTCCTCGCACTTGTCGTCTTCACACTTCACGTCGTGGGCGGTCGCGATCGGAGTGTAACCGTTCGAGCAGCCGATGGAGTTGCAGTACTTCGTGTCGGTGTTGTCGGTTTTGCCATGCCCTGTTTGGCGCGAAATTGAAGGCAGCCATGAATTAGTTAAAGTTGTGCTGCTTACAGTAAACATTAAAGCAATACATTGCAGAGGGTATGCTGCATTTATGTTACGTGCGCCAATATTGTCTTAAGATTGGGCGTGCCAATGTAGCAGTACGCAAAGCGTTCGTCAGTAAACACGAGAAGCACGGGTGCCTGGTATCAATCACGTGCGGCTGGTATAGATCGTTCACGTAATCTCACCTTTGTCGCAGCACAGGTCAGTGGTGCACCCAGAGTCATCGCACTTGATCTTGTCAGCGCCGTACACGGGGGTGTAGTTGCTGGGGCACGCGTAGTACGAGCAGAACGACTCGCAGCACTGCTTTTCCTCGCACTTGTCGCCTTCACACTTGACGTCGTGGGCGTTCTCGATCGGAGTGTAGCCGTTGGGACAGCCGATGGAGTTGCAGTACTTGGTGGAGGTGTTGTCATCTCCTGCGCAAATCGGGACCAAAGCGGTCGAAGATGAGTTGGCCCGTCTCAATCGCGTGCGGTAGTTCACGTATCCATAGAGCGTAGGCCGTATTCATGTACAGTAAGGGTTTTACGATCAGCGGTACTGTACGGACATCGTAGTGAATGGAGCTTTTGTCAAGACGAGTTTTTTTAATGTTTGAAACGTCACGCGCTTTCAATCGAGACGCGCACCTTTGTCGCAGCACAGGTCAGTGGTGCACCCGTAGTCATCGCACTTGATCTTTTCAGCGCCGTACACGGGAGTGTAGTTGTTCGGGCACGCGTAGTACGAGCAGAACGCTTCGCAGCACTGCTTTTCCTCGCACTTGCCGTTGTAGCACTCCACATCATGAGCGTTGTCGATCGGAGTGTAGCCGTTGGGGCAGCTGATGGAGTTGCAATACGGCTTTTCCACGTGGTCGTCGGTCTGATGACTCGCTGCGCGCAACGGAGGAGGGAGAGCGTGTTTGCGGAGACGTTAGTATACTTATGTCGTGGTGGTGGTGTGCGCTGAGCTTTCACAGGACATGCCAAACGTTCCATCTACACTACGATTAAGTGCGCTGCCAACCAAACGAGCTACACGTAGTCAAAGAGCTACAGTAAGTGCTTCTGACAGACACACTCGTGATAAACAAGTCACAACATAGGAACTATGGCTCACCGTAGTCGCAGCACAAGTCGGTGGTGCACCCGGAGTCGTCGCACTTGATGGTGTCGGCGCCATCCACCGGAGTGTAGTTGTTGGGGCAAGCATGGTACGAGCAGAAGGCTTCGCAGCACTGGGCCTCCTCGCACTTGCCGTAGTCACACTTGACCTTGTCGGCGTTGTGGACCGGAGTGTACCCGTTGGAGCAACCGATGGAGTTGCAGTACACCTCATCCTTCTGTCAAGCGGCGGCAATGGAGGCAGGGGCAGCGCGGGTGGAAGAGGTTATTCTTGTGGTACAGTATACGATCGGACGAACGCATATTCCGTTCAACCACACTTTACGCAATGATGGCTGTGGGGATTTGCCTGCGGTAGATGTGCGTATCGATATGTGAGCCGTTGACACCCCAAAGAAATCGAGTGCAGGCAACATCCCCTCCTTTGTGGTCGCGATGCGGCATTGCTATTGTGACAGAGCTGCAGCACGCGTAAACCGTTAACACTGCGAAGCAATATATCCACAACAAAATCATACTTCATGTGCTTCTTTAAGTGGGATATCACAGTCCTTCAGTCATGCTAATAACACCTGGCACCGACCCTACTGTTCATACCGCTCCGTACCTTCAAAGAGCGCCTTCCACGGAGACTGCGGTCGGCCTTTCCTGATACTCCTGCAATACGTACAGTAGGGCGCGAGTGGGCAAAAAGCAAGGCGAGACTCTCAGATTACCTAGTATCTACAGCACAGTACGGTGCCGCATAATAAAAGCACCCGGACTACGTCCAGTATAGTACAGTAATGGTCTTGTGGACAGACTGTCCCATGCCCAAGTTCGAATATCGACGACAATGTGCATCGATGTGCGTCATGCAGCAGCGCGGGAAAATGATTAAAAAACGATGAACAGAATCTGATGTTGTTCAGGTCGATGAACCTACTGTACGACGGTACAGTAGTCAGCTCCACCTCGCCGAAATAATACCGTTACACGACATAGTCGAGCACCGAGACTAAAAAAGCTATCCATGCATGCATGTGGATGTGCGTGCACACTATGCTGACGCACGGCCCCTGTCCGTCCTCGAAGCGTGACCATACTGCACACCGTTACTGCTGTATTACTGTAGTACCGTTTCAGACATCAAACAAATCGTCGATTTCATTGTATGCACTTCATGATCTACAGACCTTTCAGGGCGGATCAATTCCTGATCTGCATGATCTACAGTACAAGTAGTACCGTTTCAGACATTAAACACATCATCGATTTCATTGTACGTATGCACTTCATGATCTACTGTGTGTAGATCTTTCAGGGGAGATTTATTTCTGATCTGCATGATCTACAGTAGTACAGCTCATCATGTTGCCGGGTGGGAGCCGTATAATCTACACGATGATTTGGTACAACGTTCCTGAGTTGGACCTGTACTACAGTATACAGATCGCGCACATCATTCCATTGCGGCAGGCTAGGATCTAGATGATCTACTACCACAGTATGCAGGAGATTGTGGTATGTACGCCCGAGGTGTGTAAACGTTTCCTCGTGCAAGCAGCCACATGTTTCAGTTACGTACGTATTCAGCTATTATTTGTGTTACACCGCAGAACCAACCGACAACTCACCCTTGGATGAGGCCTGTAGAGGGACACCAGCTGCGGCGCTGAAAGCACCCAAAGCCGCCATGAAGGTAATAATCTGAACCATCTTCTTCCCGGTGTGTCTTCTTGTGGTGTCGAGGTACAGTGATGCCTTGACTGGTGCTGGGCATCGAGAAACGAAAAACAAACGGCAACCAAAAACCAAAAACAACCCGAAAAAGTTCGATTTGTTATTATTACAGTAGTTGAGTACAGCACCAGGGACGAGTATCTTGCCGAATCGCGGAATCGCGTGTGGAGTACAGAGCACAGAGAACAGCTGGTTGTACGACAGCTGCCCTGTCTACAGCCACTGCATGGGGGGGGGTAGGGCGTGACGATGGGTTAAACTCTCCGCTTCCGACTGTCACTCGGCCGAGAATATAAGAAACGTTTGTAGATTAACAATGAATCTAAAGTATCCTTATATTTCTTTATATTCGGGTCAAAGTGGTATCTGCTTTGCTTATACGAGTAGATCACGCTGTGTCTGCTGCGGACTGCATCCTCTACTGTTTTCTACATTCAGGAGGATGAAACTTGGAGAAGCTCAACCAACTACTGTACTGCACATGATACAGCAGTACCCAAATTATGTTTTCAGGGTTTGTGTACGCACATGCTACGTGTACAGCAGGCACTTGTGTTAACAGTCGTAGGGCATTAGTCACGTAAAACTGCAGCATACATACCCAACGAACTGAAACAGTTTGAGCCACCTATGCCATCGGCTGCCGCCAGCAGCAGCAGCAGCAGCAGCAGCAGGGTAGACCTCCCGATCACCACCAAGGACAAAGGACAATCGCCCCTACACATCCCGTCGAAGTGCTGCGGTGCGAGCGCTGTATGCTACGAGTAAAACCAACAGTAGCAGGCACTGCTGCTGTGCTTCGGAGCGTACGCAGATCTGCATCAAACCCACAATCATCAGAAGGAAGCTCACCGGTGGAGAGTGCCGGTGGTGCAGAAAGCGCTGGTTAAGCTGTGCTATAGAGCGAGTCAGGGAAGCTTGGTGAGTATGTATGCTGATGGAGGGAGATGTGAAGGTGGTGGCGTGAGTCCAACGTAGCAGCTTTGTGGACAGCAGCAGGCGTTGTCCTTCCAGGTGACAGGGGGGAGGACTCAAAGTGCAACGTCCCGCAGTATCGGAACTTTCTTCGTATATGCCACTGGGGACATGGAAAATTCTTGCGGTGTTGTTCAACCAAACAAAAAACTCGGAACGGAGAAAAAATGTCATCTACCACTGGAAGATCTATCCTAAAGTCGTTTTTTCAGGTACCAGGTACGACTTATCCGTATGTTCGTAGGATATCCTGAAAATAGGTTCCGGTACGAGAGATACCTTGATCCTTGATCCCACCAGGAGGTGCTCCCTACCGAGCAAAGCAATGCAATATACGAGGACAGACCACCTGTGTAAGTATCCTTGCTAATGCCTTGTAATAGGAGCTATTTTGATCTGTACTACGATAGAGGTAGCACTTCTTGGCCAACACGTTCTTTGTACAATTTTCGGTAAAAGACCAAGAACGCAATCAATCGTACGTTTCCTGGTACAGTACAGGACACCTAATCAGAAACAGGAATTTTGGCCCAGGCTGGATTTCTTATTCGAGAGAGGGTGTTTTCTACACGAATTTCAAGATAACGACTCTCCAATTTCTTATGTTCCCCTAAATATTAGCCTGGCTTTCTTATTAGCCTGTTTCTAATTACAGCAGGTGTCCTGCACTGTATGTATCTGTTATTTTTTGCGCGGTTGAATAACACCGCGAGAAATTTCCATGTCGCCAGTGGCATGTACGAAGAAACTTTTAAACTTCCGATACGGCGGGAAGTTGCCCTTTGAGTCCTCCCCCCTGTCACCTCGACGGACAACGCCTGCTGCTGTCCACCAGGCTTCTACGTTGGGCCCACGCCACCACCTTCACATCTCACTCCATCAGCTTACATACCCACCAAGCTTCCCTGACTCGCTATAAAGTACACCTTTCACCAGCGCTTTCTGCACCACCGGCACTCTCCACCGGTGAGCTTTCTTCTGATGATTGGTATTGGTACAGATTTGGGTACTCTCGGAGCACAGCAGAGTAGTTGCTACTGTTGGTTTTACTCGTAGCATACAGCACTCGCACCGCAGCACTTCGATGGGATGTGTAGGGGCGATTGTGCTTCGTCCTTGGTGGCGGTCGGGAGGTCTACCCTGCTGCTGCTGCTGCTGCTGCTGCTGCTGCTGCTGCTGCTGGCGGCAGCCGATGGCATAGGTGGCTCAAACTCTTGCAGTTCATTGGGTATATATGCTGCAGTTTTACATGACAAATGCCCCAAACACAAGAGCCTGCTGTCGTACTCGTACCCGTACTCGTAGCCTGTACGACGTACACAAATTCTGAACAAATAATTTATGTACTGCTGTATCAGGTAGTAGTGTAGTACAGTAGTTGGTTGAGCCATTCCACGTTCCATCCTCCTGGACGTGTAAAACAGTGAAGGATGCAGTCCGCAACAGACACGGCGTGATCTATAAGCAAAGCAGATACTCGGAAGCGGATAGCTGAGTTGTATTAATTGTAACGCTCTACCCCCCACACACAGTGGCTGTAGGCAGGGCAGCTGTCGTACAACCATCTGTCCTCTGCACTCTGCACGCGATTCCGCGATTCAGCAAGATCCTCGTACCTGGTACTGCACTCAAATAATGAATCGAACCCTTTTCTTGTTTTGAATTGCCGTTTCTTTTTCGTTTCTCAATGACCAGCATCAGTCAAGGCATCACTGCTGTACCTCGATACCACAAGAAGACAAACCGGGAAGAAGATGGTTCAGATTCTTACCTTCGTGGCGGCTTTGGGTGCTTTCAGCGCCGCAGCTGGTGTCCCTCTACAGGCACCGTCCAAAGGTGAGTTACCGGTTGGTTCTGAGGTTTACGTACAGTAGAATAAACAGCTGAATACGTATACGAGTACGTAACTGAAACATTGCTGCTTGCACGAGGAAACGTTTACACACCTCGGGCATACGTATGAATAGGACGATTTACTGTATGCTGTGGCAGTAGATATTCTAGATCCTAGCCTGGCGTAATGGAATGATGTGCGCGATCTGTATCCTGTAGAACAGGTCCAACTCAGGAAAGTTGTACCAAATTATCGTGTAGATTATACGGCTCCCACCCGGCAACATGATGAGCTGTATTGTAGATCATGCAGATCAGGAATAGACCCGCCCTGAAAGATCTAGATCATGAAGTAAGTGCACACAATGAAATCGATGCTTTGTTTAATGTCTGAAACGGTACTATTAATACTATAGCAGGAGTAACGGTGTGCAATATGGTCACGCTTCGAGGACACGCTTCGAAGACGGACAGGGGCCGTGCGTGAGCTCAATGTGCACGCACATCCACATGTATGCATGGGTAGCTTTTTTAGGTCTCGGTGCTCGACAATGTCGTGTAGTGGTATAGTTTCGGCGAGGTGGAGCGGACGACTGTACCGTCGTACATTCGGTGTATTGACCTCAACATCTGTTCATCGTGTTTTGATAATTTTCCCGCGCTGCGGCATGACGCACATCGATGCAGATTGTCGTCGATATTCGAACTTGGGCATGGGACAGTAGTCAGTCCACAACAACATTACTGTACTATACTGGACGTAGCCCGGGTGCTTTTATGCGGCACCGTACTGTGCTGTAGATACTAGATAATCTGAGAGTCTGGCCTTGCTTTTTGCCCACTCGCGCCCTACTGTACGTATTGCAGGAGTATCAGGAAAGGCCGACCGCAGTCTCCGTGGAAGGCGCTCTCTGAAGGTACGAAGCGGTATGAACACTACAGTAGGGGGGTCGGTGCGAGGTGTTACTACTGTGGTAGCACAACTAAAGTACTGATATCCCGCTTAGATATACACATATATATTGTTGTGCACATATTTCTTCGCAGTGTTTACGGTTTACGCGTGCTGCAGATCTGTCACAATGGCAATGCCGCATCGCGACCACGGAGGAAGGATTGTTGCCCTTTATAGTGTTGCACTTGATTTCTTTGGGGTGTCAACGGCTCACATATCGATACGTATATCTACCGCAGGCAAATGCCTCACAGCCATCATTGCGTAAAATTTGGTTGAACGAGATACGCGTTCGTCCGATAGTATGCTGTACACCAATAATAACCTCTTGCACCCGCGCTGCCCCTGCCGACATTGCCGCCGCTTGACAGAAGGATGAGGTGTACTGCAACTCCATCGGTTGCTCCAACGGGTACACTCCGATCGCCAACGCCGACAAGGTCAAGTGTGACTACGGCAAGTGCGAGGAGGCCCAGTGCTGCGAAGCCTTCTGCTCGTACCATCCTTGCCCCAACAACTACACTCCGGTGGATGGCGCCGACACCATCAAGTGCGACGACTCCGGGTGCACCACCGACTTGTGCTGCGACTACGGTGAGCCATAGTTCCTATGTTGTGACTTGTTTATCACGAGTGTGTCTGTCAGAAGCACTTACTGTAGCTCTTTGACTACGTGTAGCTCGTTTGGTTGGCAGCGCACTTAATCGTAGTGTAGATGGAACGTTTGGCATGTCCTGTGAAAGCTCAGCGCACACCACCACGACGGCTGTATACTAACGTATCCGCAAACACGCTCTCCCTCCTCCGTTGCGCGCAGCGAGTCATCAGACCGACGACCACGTGGAAAAGCCGTATTGCAACTCCATCGGCTGCCCCAACGGCTACACTCCGATCGACAACGCTCATGATGTGGAGTGCTACAACGGCAAGTGCGAGCAAAAGCAGTGCTGCGAAGCGTTCTGCTCGTACTACGCGTGCCCCAACAACTACACCCCCGTGTACGGGGCTGATAAGATCAAGTGCGATGACTCTGGGTGCACCACTGACCTGTGCTGCGACAAAGGTGCGCGTCTCGATTGAAAGCGCATGGCGTATCAAACATTTCAAAAACGCGTCTTGACAAAAGCCCCATTCACTACGATGTCCGTACAATACCGCTCATCGTAGAACCTTTACTGTACATGAATACGGCATACGCTCTATGGATACGCCAACTACCGCATGCGATTGAGACAGGCCAACTCATCTTCGACCCCCTTTGGTCCCGATTGACGCAGGAGATGACAAAACCTCCACCAAGTACTGCAACTCCATCGGCTGCTCGGACGGTTTCACTCCGATCGCGAACGCTCACGACGTGAAGTGTGAAGGCGACAAGTGCGAGGAAAAGCAGTGCTGCGAGGCGTTCTGCTCGTACTACGCGTGCCCCAACAACTACACTCCCGTGTACGGCGCTGACAAGATCAAGTGCGATGACTCTGGGTGCACCACTGACCTGTGCTGCGACAAAGGTGAAATTATATGTCAACAATACATACCAGACGCACCTTGTTGATGTCATACATCAGCGCTTCTCGTTTTTGTTGACGAACGCATTGCGTACTGCTCTATTGGCACGCCCGACTTTAGCACATGTAACACAAAGACAAGTTGCCCTCTGCAACGTTTATTACTGCAAGATTCACCGTAAGCAGCCTGCCTTAAACTAATCCATGGCTACCCTCACGTTCGGGTTGAACAGGGCATGGCAAAACCGACAACACCGACACGAAGTACTGCAACTCCATCGGCTGCTCGAACGGGTACACTCCGATCGAAAACGCCCACGACGTGAAGTGCGACAACGGCAAGTGCGAGGAGAAGCAGTGCTGCGAGGCGTTCTGCTCGTACTACGCGTGCCCCAACAACTACACACCCGCATACGGCGCTGACAAGATCAAGTGCGATGACTCTGGGTGCACCACTGACTTGTGCTGCGACAAGGGTGAGATTACGTCAGCAACACACTCCAGGCGCACCTGGTTGATGCCAGAGACAAGTCCTTCTTGCATTTATTGGCGAATGCTTCGCGTACTGCGATATTGGCACGCTCAACTCTAGCACACGAAACGTAGAAAAAATGCAAACTTACCCTCTGCCAAATGTGTTGCTGTGGTATTTACCGTGAGCAGCCTAACTTTACCTAATTCATGGCTATTTTAATTTCACGTCGAACAGGGCATGGCAAAACCGGCAACACCGACACGAAGTACTGCAACTCCATCGGCTGCTCAGACGGTTACACTCCGATCGCAAACGCCCACGAGGTGAAGTGCTACAACGGCAAGTGCGAGGAAAAGCAGTGCTGCGAAGCGTTCTGCTCGTACTACGCGTGCCCCAACAACTACACACCCGTATACGGCGCTGATAAGATCAAGTGCGATGACTATGGGTGCACCACTGACTTGTGCTGCAAGAAGGTGAGCATTCGTGCTTGACACACAGTGTCTGTGGGGCGTTTCCCAACGAGTTTGATGGCCACAGACTTTGGTGTAAATGTAACACGAGTGTACGCCATGTCACCTGGTATGTTTGGTTACTACAATAATCATCAAATGCAGGCATGTTGGTCTACTTTAGTCTACATCGTAATTTTGTGGCTGACCTTACGATGTCCGTTTGCATGGAATCATTACCAGTGCGGCAAACTGCCAATATCCCTGTAGTACATGGTTTACACAGAACACAATAAAAAAGTAATTAACCCACCTATTATTGACTGTTCATACAGTTAGTAGTCCACCCTCAACAGCTCTTCTACCTCTCGTGATTCACTCTCAATTATGGAGCAAGTAATATGCAACCCTCTTGAACAGAGACCATATACTGCAGTAGTAGTAGTAGTAGTAGTAGTAGTAGTAGTAGGTGTAGAATAGATGGGCGTCGTGTGTATTTTAGTATGTGTGTTGAATATTTATGTGCAGCTACTATATCCTTAGAAATATATGGCAAGGTTCCCAACGGGTAGTTGGGCGTGTGACGTTGCTATTGTCATCTCGGTCTAGCTAGTGGGTGGTTCTCGAAACTGAACCAAACCACACGCATGCCCACAATGCCCATGAACCCCTCTGACAACCTCCAACCTTCTGTCCGCCGCATGCCCGACATTATCTTGCAGCAGTGAACAACCCGGTTGGATTCAACATAGAAGGGCATCGTGAAGGGCTCCAGGGACAATTCCTTCCAACGCGAAATACCGGGTTGTCGACAATTCTACGTTCCCACGGTGTTGGGCCGGTGCATCATCGGTAGCTATGCTGATGAGGGGTGCTGGTGTGTACTTTGCACGTGCGGATTGCGCGGACCAAGCTATGGCTTATTGCGTTTATCACGTGGGTTGGTGTTGTAATATGCGTCATGTCGGGACACCTGTGATAGTACTACTGCTATACTACTGTAGCATGTAACAATATGTAACAGAAGCGTGAGTCGGCTGTGCGTTGAACGGCGCTTAGTGGTTGATACTAAACGTTTTGAGCTGGCTGTTGTGACGAGTCGCTGATAATTCGGTACGCCGCAAAAGGGACACTGTACACTCTGTGTGTGTTTAAGTTACCTAGCGCAGCAGCTTGATCTGTTTGGTGGTTTGTTGTTGTTTGGGTGTTGTGTTGGTCCCGGTGCACGTTTCATATACCCGTCGATGGGCGACGGCAGGCCGGCGTAATTCAAGCCTGAGAACCGATAGAAGTCGACGGCTGGATGGTGTTTGGTGGGGGTTTATGGTATGTATTTTGGATGGGTTCGTTTCGTTGTGGTTTTCTGGGTGGTTTGGTGACATTTGGGTGTTGTGTTGGTTCCGGTGTACGTGACATATATCCGCTGATTGATATGTCAGGCTGGCGTGCCCCAAGCCTGAGGGCCGATAGACGACGGCTGGGTGGCGGCTGGGTGGCATTTCGTTGATGGTGTATGGTGTGTTGTTTCATGGGTGCAGTTTGTTGGTCATGTATTGTGTAGTGATGGATCTTGATCCCTTGGTTTGGTGAAAATCGAATCCCATACTTACCCCTGTGGTGGTATGATATTTCTCATGGTGGCGTCGCTTGGTCACATAGAAGTAAGCGAGTTGAGCTCCGGCGTTGCCCCAGCAAAGAGAAAACGTGCTTTCGTGTATATAGGAATAGAGTACTGTGTGTCATTGCGTTTAGAAGGCGCCGAGGCATGTCTCTCTTCACAACAACATTTAATAAATGACAACATTTTAGCACACACGGGGTGATTCCCACAGTTTTTCACCAATGAGATATATACGTCTCGCACGTACATATACGTCTCGCACGTACATATGCAGTACATATTACGAGTTTGGTTCCTTGATAAAAATACGTACGAGATGGGACCGTCGCGTATAAAACGCGCGCAGTCTTGCTGCTGGAGTTGCGGGCGCGCCTAGACTTACGAAGGGTCATCGGTCAACGTCGAGCTTCGATGCACGGTACAGTGGTAGTCGTTGTGGGGGTGTGCAATGGCACCTTCTTTAATCAAAGGCTCCTCGCCCATACACCACATACAGCACATGCAGCTGCAGCACATATATCACATATAGCAAGGTGCCACAGATAGAAGAACGCACTTTGACAATGTTACCAACATCGGCTTTAGCGTTCCGTATGAGTTTCGGTTTAACGCTGTACCAATATGTTGGCAGCACGGTGTAGGATTGCCGCTTTTACTATTTGGCTAAGAGTAGCGGGCCTACTGTTATATCGCCTGTGAACTTCAGCTTTTGAGTGCCCAGGCTGGTGATCGGTGTTAGGGCCGAGGATTAAGTAAAGTCCCGTCCGCCCACCTTACCACTAGTCTCAAACGCTAACCGCTACCACTGAAAGGGCTTCGTTCTTGCGGGTCCACCTCTGTTTCGCGCCTTAAACAAGTTACGAATCTACCTTCAACTCATTGTTTTTCGTCTTCATACATTGTTCTCCCCCTTTCGCAAAGTTAGGTAACTCGATAATAAACTATGAACCACAGAAGTTGTGAATTCTTCCGACCGGTTATTTAATTATTCATATCGCGCCCCTCTTTCCAGCTACTCGTCGTACGTACATAATAACCACCGGGCAAGAACGCGAGAAACGTAAAAAAAAAGAATTTGTTGTCTTGAAAGCGAAAGAAAAAGTAGGTGCAAAGCTACCGGGCAAGTAACCGTGTAAGTACTGTAACTGTGACCACTCCAAACTAGTTCGCCTGTTGTATATAGTCACTATCTGTTTGTTTTATGTAACAGTTATCTTTGTGATGTTTTTGTCATTTTTCGAGAATATCTCTTCGTACGATCATTTTTGGGCAAAACGCTAAGTACGTCGAAACCGAAAGCCCTTCCGGACATATTGATCGAGGGTTGAGCTCGATCTATGCACTGTAGCTTGCAAGGTAGTAGGTGCTCAACGTTGTTTTTGGCGGGAGTAGGTGATATGATTCCCGGGTATTCTCTGCGTGATACCCTGTTATCGCGCCTTCACGGCCCCGGCAAACTTCCGCACACAGTTCCCGCGGCCCCTTGATCTGTCTTTAATTTCGGTCCATGTTTTGTCGAACCAACCTCGTTCTTCGCCTACGCTTGGCATACTTATCGCAATACTGTAATGGCATGGCAACCCAGTCAATAATCAATCCAAACGCTGCGTCAATTACACCGCTCCCTAAAAGGCTGCCGGAGAGACGACGCTTTGTTTTATTTTTTTGGAAACGCATGGTACCATATAAAAGACGTAGCAAACTTATAGAGGTCCCCTCACTTGAGAAGCGCTTCGTATGACTCACCCGACAAGTGTCCCGTGTGAAAAACGCCTGTGCGCAATTTCAAGAAAACTCCCCCCTGGCCTACCGTAGGTTGCTGATCAAACCATAAGGAAGGGTAAACGCACAGGTTTCATGTCAACGGTAACGTATCGAGTAATGGCAATGCCTCATGCCGACTCGCACTACGACGATGGTAGAGGTGCACTCTTCTGTTTTTGAGGTTGTATTTTCACTTGATTTTACTACAGGAGCTCTGTATCTCACCCAAACAAAAAACTGATTTCGCAGAAAAATAGAAGTTGCTACAGTACCCGATGAACAATCCCCGTAGCTTAACTATAACCCGAAAAATATCGCAACACGTACACAAGAAGGAATCCCGACGGTTCTGGCCCAAGAAGCCCCGTCAGCCGAAACGTGGCATCTGTATCGTAGCACGCCATCTACCTTCTTAGCCGAAACGTCTTAGCCTGTCCGGAATCTTTGGGACAAAAAATGCACCACCGCCCCCCTTCAATACGCGTCTCGGGGTTTACGTAGGGGCCCCGTTCGCCCCCCACGGTTGTTCTGCGCATGCCTTCGGAGGGGGCAGGGGCTAAAAGTGTTTTTCTGTGTGCGCAGTAGGTGCGCGATGCGCCATACACGCTTAATATTACGATGGTTCGGATTGGGCAACCTATCGCCCGGTGGCGCTAAGGCATGGGTGGCTCCGGGTAGACTTACACCATAAACAATCAGTGAGCTAACAGGTAGCAGCTACTTGCGTTCTGTACTGGCGGTGTGACGGACATGAGCCTGTTGCCCTTCAAATTAAATTCAGGGGTGGGGGGGGGGGGTACGCACAAAGTATGTATACGTCCAGAGCTAGGACCCACAGCACCGCCACCTGCCTGGGGCACGGCTGACTACCATTACAACAAGTAGAGAGATCATCCAATGTGTCAGCCCTTTGGAGAAAAAACACGCATCTGAGACTCAGGCTCAACACCCAGAAGTCCTCCAGATCGTGTGATTCACGTTGGGGTCCAGGAGCAATCCCGACCGGTCATTCTTCGACGATGTCGGACCCAATGCTCCCCGGGAGCCTCAAACGATGACGTTCCCGCGACCCATGCATCGATATTCGCACGCGTGCGACGATAGAGGTAGATGTAGAGGTAGCAGCTTGTTGGCCGAAACGTGTTTTTTGGAAGGACGGGTGCTCCTCAGCCCAAACTCGTCGGAACGTTTGTTCCTCAAATGTTTCGCTGTATAGCTAGTTTAGTCCATGGGTAGATGGGATTGTTCAGCGGGGACGTAGCACTTTCTTCCCCCCCCCCTTCGAAGTCAGGTTTTGAGTGGGGTAGGGTGTTGAGATCCTTAACCCCTTAAGAATTTGGGTACAAACTACTTGGAATTAGTGAGGCACTCTTTTTTTCAGTTCTGTGTGGGTTAAGCGACCACCCTCGGCAAACAAAGAGTGCACCTCTACTCCGTATAGCATGCGTTTTCGGGCAGTCGGATGCAATAGGTATCGTGTGGTTTCTTCCATAAGTATAGGTTGCAGGAATGCTCAAACTGAACATTTTACATATAGTGATTGGGCCGCGATTCGAGGCGACCTCCGGCCCCGTATAGGTTTGCATGGAGAGATTACTTCCGATAGAGGTTTGGCCAACTATAAAGAGCAGACCACGCATACCGCATGGCATTGAGTCTTTGCTCCCCATTACCCGTGTCTACCCGCAACTTGGTCACAACACGTCGACGCGCGTTACGATAGAGGTACGAGGTATACCGTTTTTTGGCTAAACTCGATTCTGAATGAAGGGCCCGGGCCGCCTTAACCCCAAAACCGTCCGATTTCAATTTTTATTTGCAAGTATTTTTCGTTGTATCGTTAGGGCCATGGCATTGTTCATGGGGTGTATACGTAGCACGTTTGTTTCCCCCCCTAAGAAAACAGTTTTTGATTTACTTGCTATTAATATAGACCTCAAGTGAGGGGCCTCATAAAATGTACTACTGTGTGCAGATGCACCTCCTCCGCAGCACTCGTCATATCAGCAGAGTCTATCGTACATTCTAACAGCATGGTGCTCGAATCTCAAGTTGTTTCGGATACACACAGTGTAAGTGCTTGTCCGAGGCTCGGCCTGATTGAGTGCTGTGGATTTTCCTTCACCCGCTAAACGTGCACGGCATCTACTTCTAGCACCGACACACACACAACCCAGACCCTGCAATCGACCGACGATGCTAAGCATTTTTCAGGTGGACGCGAGTTCATGTCTCGCAAAGACGGATGCTGTACTCAGTCTCTAGGCACAGTAGGGGACCGTCATCGACTATCCGACGTCCACGCGGTATGGCTCAGCGCGATCCGTATAGCTCGACTTCAATGAAAGGTAGTCAGATATCCAGGCTGTGGGGTCGCTGCGTGTGGGATGACGCCAAAACTCGAAACCATGCTCATGGGTCCAAACTCGTCATGCTTAATGTGGTTACGTGCGGGAAGTGCCTCATTGTAACAGCCCTTGGGAATCACCCCGTACAAGGTTTAAATTGATATTGTTATTATTACGAGGACGGTTTGCAGCGCTCTTCGTTTTATTCTTGAAGAGCGGTCGAGCGCAGCTCGATGACACCTAAACGTGCTACGTAAACACAACTCCTATATAACTCGAATCCCCGCATGGGTTTTGGACTGCTACAAAACAAATCGGTACGTGTACACGGTTCGAATCCAAACTCATCCCTACAGTACAGACAAGTAAAAACACACAACAACATTCCAAACCACGACAACTCGTTGTTTACTTCGCATACTTGTAACGGTGCTCAGGTTTATCGTATACCAGGCCGTCGCAATCGCTCAGCGAGACGATCAACACCCCCCCCCCCCTAGACGTCCGACACAACAGCCCCGACACCAAAACACCGCATACGAATACCAGAGCCGCTCAGCAATTGAACACAAGTGCCCTCCGTAGGGAACGAGCGGATCTATCTGTCAACTGGTATCGGATCGGTGTCACGACACGTAGCTTGCAGTGTTGGATACTAACCACTACGCTAGGAGAACAACTCACAGCCAATAAATGTGCATATTACGGAACGTTACAGGCCATAAGTTCTGAAATCCACACACTGGCGCTATCACAGAGGTATCCCGACATTACACATTATCCCAGCACAAATACGGGGGAGGGGGGGGGGGGGGGGCATGACGCCGTAGCATTCTTCCCCTCTTCGAAACATGTGCACCGGCACCGGCGCTCCTGGGAGCGCATATAGAGGGTTCGACCTTCCGCTTTTTTCCACGTGAACAAAATTAACTATCGCCGATAATCGAACTCATGCATACCATTTGCTGGTTAAAAGAGAAATAAAAGCTACCCATCCTATTCAGTCGGTACTAACTGAGTATACTAGGGGGCTATTCATTCGAGCCAACAATATCCATATCGAGAATACGCCGGTCCAGTACCGTGGTAACTACTGCAGCAGAGTGCTAAACAAACTGGCCCTTCGCATTGCAAAATTGCGCCTGATGTCGTTGGCAGTGTCCCTCCAGATTGACGTGTAACATGGTCAGCGACTGTGGCGAAACGGGTCGGACACGCGGCGGGGAAGTAGTCGAAGAGCGTTAGGCGGACTGCGTTAGCATCGAACTCGACACGAGCCTCGGTTCAGGGCTAAGGACTAATCCACTACTCACACCAGGATGGGAATATCAGCCTCACCCGCCCGACTACCTCATGGGAAACTCGCCACATACGCCTCCTTCCTCTTGAATTAAATTCCTCATCCGTTTTTCAAACTTGGGATAACGGGCTTTATTGGCGTAAAACAACAACGTGCATGCAAAGGGGCAGAGCTGCAAACTGACGATATGGGCGCAGAGGCGTGCACTGAACGGTCGAGCAAGCCGTGAACGAAAAGCACAGCACAACCGCTGGTATGTGATGTATACGTATACGTGATGTCGACACTTACCGGTTTGTGTTCCTCCAGCTCGTCTGCAGCAAACCCAAATACTGTGTATTTCAAGTACTGTGACTCACAGACTCACAGCACTGGCCGTGCACTTGATGGCATCAGCGCCGTACGCGGCGAGTGCAGTTGTCGGGATGCGCGCAGTACAAGCAGAACGCCTCGCAGCACTGCTTTTCTTTGGTCGCCTTAGCACACGACTTCGAAGGCGTCTTCGATCGCGGTGTGGCCGTCCGAGCAGCCGATGGAATGGCACCATGCCATTCCTACTTGATCGACGTCGGTTTGGTGACTACTGTGGCTGCGCGAACGGGGCGGAAATTTGTTCGCGGCGGATAAGTTAGTAAGCCCTATTTATTTCACTAAGAAAGCAGGGGTCGTATCATAGTTTCCGTCTACCCTAGCACTAGGTTCGCCACCAAATGGCCCCGCTCTGCTGATGATTGTTGCTCGCCCACTATAGCACGTTTACGGCGAGAGATGACTTCAGTGAGTAACTATTTATTTAGGCTTATTGTAACCTCAAGACAAAGTAGTGGTCCACCCGGAGCCGCCACACAAGACGGTATCAGCGCTATATTCTACTGGGGTTTAGATGTTGGGGAACGAATGGTACGAGAGGAAAGCTTCCCAGCACTGGGTCTCGCCCAGCACTTCCCCGTTATCCCACTCCACATTATGGTCGTTGTCGCTCAGAGTATATCAACCCCAGCTAGCCGACAGAGTTTCACTACAGTACACCTCCTCCCCTCGAACACCGACATAGGCAAAGCACCAAATCGGGTCAGAGGGTAGTCCCATTGTCCAGTGCGCTAATATAACACGATTGCCGAATTATCTTAATCTGCAATACGCGCTGGTGGTGACCGCAGGAGGTCTCTCTTCGCTGGCAGAACTTATGCTGGTAGTTTTATTACCAGCGAGCTACCGTTTATGTACCGCTTCATCTGCGATGGACGCTTCATTGGATTGATTTGAAGCACGTCCTTTGCCGGGTAAAATGGTTGAATGGAACCAACGAAGGTGTTTTAGCGCAAGCAGCAAGTAGGGTAGAGTAGCGTTCATGGTAGGGGCAATACCTACGTACCTTTTCTAGGGCGCTTTGATTGAAGAGTCCCTATGCACCACCTGTATACCTCAGCAAAACAAACGTTTGTAAACAAGTTCGTAAACTAAGCCCTAAGCCTGGGATGGCACAGCACACCCCTTGGCTTGATTGTGACGCCACTATATGTACGGGGTCGTAGTACTGTCTCCCTTGCGCGTACTGGATACGGGCACCACGGACGGTGCACGCACATGTTGATTGTTGTTTTATTTTCTCTCATCTGGGTGGCTGTGTCCAGCCTGTTTTGTGACCAAGGGGAGAACTTCCAAAGAAGTCAGCTATTTTTATGACGTTCATCGTCAGCCTAATAATCCTCGTCGTGTGCATGATCATGATCATGCGATTACTACCATCACAATGGTGATCCTTGTGATCATGACCATGATGATAACCATAATCATCATGAATGTCATGAGTGTCTCATCATCACCAACATAACGATAACCATCAATGGCATGGCAGAGCTGCACGATGGACGCGTGCTACGATATAGGTAGCACTTTTTTTCTGTTTTTGTTTCTGAATGATTGGGCTCCTTAACCCAAATTCGTCGGACTTTCATTATTTTGTTGCCATCATCTCGATGGCATACCTAGCTCGTGGGATTGTTGGTCGAGTAGCACTTTTGGTTTCCTCCAAAATCGTTTTTTGGGTGAGGTATTGAGCTCCTCAAGTGAGGAGCTCAGAAAAATCACGGTGCACATCTATCGTAGCATTCGTCGATGCGGGAAATCGTTCCATTGCACCCCCCGTGCCCCACGACAGAAAAGCAAATCGTGCATTAGTCAATTCCAGAGATGATATAAAAGCACAGGGTGGCTGAAACGGTTTGGTTCCGACGCGGAACAGGGGGGGAGTCTCTGAAACGAGGCGAACCAAAACTGGAAAAATAAAATATAACAAAACTTGTTTTATCTTCAATCGTCCTGTGATCACAGCGCTCCGGTTTGTTTTCCGTTCTGATCTTTGTTTTTTTTAGGGGTCGAAAAAAGACTATACCGGCCACCCGCACAGTAGTCGCATACCACTACAGTATTAATACTGTAACAACAGTTCGTACCGACGCGCTACAATTCGTGCTACCTCGTACCTTGAGAAAGAGCCTGCCGCGGGGATGGTGGTCGGCCTTTCCTGACATAATAATCTGCGGGTTGTACGACGCGAGAGCGGATAAAAGCAGGGAGCGTCATACCAGGTGTAGGGTCAAGTACAACGTGCTTGAGCCCTAGCTTCTGCGAACACACCTCGAAATCGCGAAACCGACAAGCCAGGTGTGGCAGGTTCGGGGAGGCTGGGGTGTATTACGGTTATGTTTACTGTAAATAGAGCGTTCAGGATGGTACCGAAAGGAATAACGATGTCACCGGAACGGGCGTATGGTTTGCGCTCGTTGTGGCGGCATGCGGGTCGCGTTGTACAAGGGTAGTTTTGTACGTTGGATGTACCGTACATCGGCAAATTAAGAGCAGCCTGTCCGGAGCGGACAGTCTGCTTAGTGTACAGTTCGTACATAATTATACCCCTCCTGTGCGCTTCTGACCATCTATCTGTGTATGTATGTGCGTTGTACGCAAGCGTTTCAAGTCGTGCGAGTTTTTTGTTGTTGCAAATGCTCGCCTTTTTTTGTAACCGTACGTTCGTGAGGAAGGCCACGCTATTAATACGTACCTGCTACGTAGTCTAAAAGTGTACTGCCTGTACCTTGAAGAAGGTTTTCAGAAAAAATGGTCTATTCCTTGCCGTATGTCACTTTGACCGAAAGTTTAGCAACCCTACATTTTTTGCACTAGAGGGCAATCGGAGAATATATTATCGGTCACCGTGTGCTATTCCCATCCTTTTTTTGGCATCTGACTGGATGCTGGATGCTCGGTACTCGGTGACCTTCACGAGTCACGAGGATGTACGAGTACGGCATATCTACGCATTCCCTCCAGGACACACGTGTAATCGCATAATGGCATTATGGTGTTCTAGCGACTCGCCCTGTTTCCAGATTGGCTGCATTGCTGGTTGAGCTTGATGTTGGCACTGCAAAAAAAACTGCTAATACTGCTGTTGTGCAGTATATAAATAAGGGGGGGGGTGATATCATTATTTATTTTCTGAATTCGGGGAGACGAAATATATACTGCACGAGTGCCCGTACGCAGAGGTGGTTGCGTCCGCCCCGTGTGTTCGGCCTGTATACCTACAACATGACCCATACACGACCAACCAACAGATCAAGAGCGTGAGCTTCTTCTAGTAGTGCTGGTCTGTGGCTCGAGTATGATTCTGCTGTTCGTATTTTACCTGTGCCACCCCTTATCGCCAAACAAGCATCGATCGTTCGCTAAACAAAGCCGAACAAACCACACGTACGAACCGTGCGCCCTTTGCATCTTTACGTCGAACTACAGCGAGTACCGCTCCGCTGCTGTCTGGTGGTTTTCGGGGTGATGGTACGAACGAACAAGATCCCAAGCTACATTACTGTAGTACGAGTAGCAGCACCTGGTCCGTATTGCTGCCGTAGGTCGTTCGTACATAAGCGGTACGCTTACACGTATCATACGTATGTACTGTGGCATAACGCAAGGTCACATTCGTGTTACTTGTCAGAAGGACCCTCACCGATCGAAAGCGATATTTGTGCAGAATACTGCTGTAGTCAAAAAGTTTATCTGTGAAGAAGGGAGGCTCTTGGTAGCTGGGCTCGTTGAAAGTGACGAGTGGTTTCGGCCGCCGTGGTGGCGTGAGTCTGACGTGCGAGGCCTCCTGGCGGGGGGCGTGCCGGATACAGAGGGGAGAGCTCAAACGGCAACTACAACTGCAACTTTCCGCAGCATCGGAAATTTCTCTGTCTGTGCCACTGGAGACGGGATATTTCTCAATCCCGAACAAAACACGAACTTACGTACAGCAGTGCGGTACATTGAAAAAAACGAATTATTGCGTAGTGAACAAAACACGAACTTAAGTACAGCAGTGCGGTACATTGAAAATATTCTCTGATTTCCCTCTAATGCAAAAAATATACGAAGGGTTGCTATATTTTTGGTCAAAGTGACATACGGCAAGAAATAGATCGACCAATTCCCGAAAACATTATTCAAGGTACAGACAGGACAATTATTGTAAACTACGACGTACCTGGTACGTATTAATAGTGTGGCCTTCCTCACGAACGTACTGTTACAAGAAGAGGCAAGCATTTGCAACAAATAAAACTCACACGATTTGAAACGTTTACAGCGCACATACATACACAGATAGATGGTCTAAAGCACACAGGAGGAGTAGAATTTTGTACGAGCTGTACATACACTAAGCAGACTGTCCGCTCCGGACAGGTTGCTCTCAATTTGCCGATGTACGGTACCCCCAACGTTGCGCATGCAGACGTAAGACAGGAGAGATGGCACACGACCTTTACTGTGGTATCCTGCACAGCAATCCCACCAGGTGATTGCAGTTCTTCCGCTTGAGATACGGATACTATGACCATATCCTTCGTTTCCTCTAAACTGACTGATTGCTCGTATACTTCAAAGTATTAGGGTACGCACGGTTTTTGCCGAACCAAGTTACGCTCACTACGCGCCCACAAAACTATTAACATGCTGTCAATGACCGCGCAGCCTAGGTTTTGTCTTGTGTTTTGCCGTCGCCGCCTCCAGAGCTCAACCCCGCTTCGAATTCCTAGCGCGAAAGTTGGCCACCCCCTTGTTAAAATAGGCCTCCAGTGTCTTCTCATCATATATATACCTTTATCTAAGGGCTTTCGATTTCTCAGGTATGTGGCGAGGGTGACGGTTGACATGTTATTTTGCCGGATGTTGCGTCAGCTGGGGCTACGACCGAAGACCTACCAAGCAGGTCTTGCGTCGGCCGACCCAAAAAAGTTGCCAATACATGTTTCGTCCGGCAGTACCTTGGTTCACGGCTGGCGGAAGGAAACGCAAGCAGCGGTGGTTGGCAGGAAATCGATGCCATTTATAAGCAATCCAGTTGGGGGCACCGAAACTGGCTACGCATTTGCGAGGCGAGTAATTTGTCGTACGTAAGCTGCACATAATGTGCTTTGCTTCGAGGATCCGTGTTACAAAGGATGCGCAAATAGAAGCCAAATGGGGGGGAGATGTGCGTGTTCGATTGCGCGCACAATATGTACGGTTTACGAAAACAGTGCCGTGAAAGGTTCGGCCAACGTTGCACGATACATCGGAATGCGGTTCGTGTCTGAAACTCGACACCGATCAGTGTCACGGCTCTACCAGGCGCGGCAGTAGTTTTAGCAGCCCTGCGCATGCATGTTGTGCAACGGCTTTCGTTGCACGCCTGAAATCACGGGACCAGACTCAAAATGCTAGCTGCATGTCCGCTGAATAATCCAGGTGTATCTGTAGCGAAAGACGCCAAGGGAATCACCCTGTACATTATTATCGTTTATAGTTATTACATGTTGTTGTGGGGACATGTGCAAAATTAATCATCTTAAGGGAATGGGGTGGTTGCACTTTTCTTTAAGCACAAGAAGAGCACTTCCGCTGCTGTACTAGGGCAACGACGGAGCACGACTCGTCTACCGTTAACCGCGCAGTGCTACGACGACGGAGCTTGACACAGCCCAGGGGTGTTCGACGTTCTACCGAACCATTCCGCGCAGTTCTACGACGACCGAGCTTGACACAGTTGGATCAAGATACATCACTACATTTCTCCTATAATAGTCAACCAACCAACCGACCAGCCCCCACTTTATCGGGGACGAAACCACACCTTTCCTGTACGTACATCTCGTACACGGGGTCCTACATTATTATTTGTTTTTTTCGTGGAAGTAGACGGAAGCTTCCATGGAAGCTTCCACCCACTTCCGTTATAAAAGCAATTAATGTACATAGAAGATCGCGTACACGGGAGCGCTTCTGGTATGTATAGCTCGTTCACTTCAAATGGCGGAAAGCCACTACGACAAAGTTCGAAGAACCAAAAAGGGCACTCCCACCGCAAACCAATGGATTCAGATCCATAACTACATGACGATAAAATTACACAACACGCTTTAATTTTCAACCTAAAGCACTTCATTCAGCTATCCCAACGTCGGAGCGGAGCTCGTTTACTTCTAGAATCAATATCATGCTACTACGAAACAGCTTGTCACACCACAAATCTATATGTGAATTTCGACTTTCACCCAACCAATGGACCAAGATCCAATCCTACATGACACTTTTCGACACAAAAAAACAGACAAGCCACCGGGCTGTCTTCCCCTTAGGATATAGTCAGGGTTACTCTTCCTCTACAAGTGGCCACAATCAATAAAATATGATTTGCGTGTTGCCTTACCCTTAAACTCGTGTTCTTTCTACCCATCTACATCAGTACACCCAGTGTCTGTCCTGATTCCCAATCCTAGAGAGATACGACGTACAAGTTCTGTGGTCACAAACTGTGAGACAAGAGAAAAAAACAAACCAAAATAAACGCAAATTAATGGGTAAATCAAGTGAAAAGTCAAAAGTACCGGGTACGAGAACACAACGACACGAGCCAAACAAAAAACATAGAAAAAAAAATGAAAAGAAAAAACGAATTCTGAAATGAAACATAATACAAATGACGCCGCAAGGAGACAAAAAAAGCGCCCGTAAGAAATAGGAACACATTTATTTGCCGTGACCAACACAGAAACCCAAAACTAAACCAAATAATAGATCGAGTAAGCTGGTCTGGAGCAACCTAATAATATATCGAATAACCTCTCAGCCACTGAACTTACGCACAAGAAGAGTGGTAGTGTACAAGGGGGACGTGTCGACTCGTGTCAAAAACAGTGGGAACGTCACACAAAATACGAACTTGAAAAACCTCGACGTCGATCATCTGGGTTGACGTCACAACCGATGAACCTATGTTACAAATTGTATACCATCAAAAAGTTATCGAAACCACGCAAAAATGCACCACCGCAGACCAGACGTCCCGGCATTTGACGGGTTTGCCGTACAGGGTGTATGTATCACCTTATTGTTTATGAGGCTACGTACTCGTTAATCTCTTAGAACGTATGTTACAAAATTGTACACCCTAAAGAAACTCTCAGAACCACACAAAATAGTACCACCACAGACGAGAAGTCCCGGCATTTGACGGGTTTGCCTTACGTACAGGGTGAGTGTTGATGGCACCTTATTGTTTATAGGGCTCCTCTCGTTTCAGGAATCTCACAAAAAACCTCACTCTAAAACCTCACCACCCAGAAAACAATAATCAGGCATAACAACCCGACGAATAATCCCGTGACTTGGGGCATACATTACGATAAGGGGCATGCCTCATAATAAGGCATACCACTCTGTCCCGAAATATAAGCACCTTTTTTATTAACAAATACAATACAAACGATACTTATAATCAGGCACGTGCTGTTACGGGGGATGATAGTAAATAGGACCTACAGTACGGTACACACTGTAACCTATATGTTTACGTATTTCTACCTACAGTATTTGGTCCTATTAACTATGGTCCTCCGTAATAGTATGCCTTTTTGGGTAGGTCTTCAGCTGAGGAGCCCTATCACAGCACGCCTCATCACACCTTCGTCCCGCCGCCAACGCAGAAGGGGGACCAAGATTGTGGAGCCGACCGAGGCGTTCTCCCGCCAAATCGGTACATAAAAGACACCGGGGCTCGTCGAGATGCAGATCATAAATCAACAGGGTACAAGCTTGCCTGCGCATAATGTAGAATTTACGGACGAACTACTCGAGAACGTCAGAAACGTTGCAAAATATGACCCTTCCTCTTGCGCTCTTCGTGCCGTCCTTCCCATCGTGACATGCAGCCGGGTCGTTTCACTGCGGAAACAAAACGGCGGTGAGATGCGGCGGATAGGGGGTCGATGCAACGTTAGGGGCGGGGATTTGCACGGTGATCGACGAGTGATGTTGCTCGGGGTTTTGGGGACGGCTCACTACCGGAACCGGTGACAACATCAAAGCGTCGTATGGGTATTCTTATACCTCAAGCGCACCACGTGAAAATTGGAAAAACAACGTTTGGCGCAACCGCTGACACAATCTACCGACCACACGTCAATTGCATAACGTGTTCTACAATCCTGTTGAAGCTAACACTCAGCTCCGGAAAACACAAGACAGGATTAATGACTTTCGAGCACTGCTGTTGCTCACCTTTTCCTTGCAGCACAGGTCAGCGGTGCAGCCGGAGTAATCGCACACGATGGTGTCGGCGTCGTCGACTGAGCAATGTTTGTCGGGGCACTTGTAGACCGAGCATCGCGCCTCACAGCACTGCTTCTCCTCGCACTTGTCGCCGTCACACTTCACGTCACAGGCGTTATTGATCGGAGTGTAACCGTCGGAGCACTTGACGGAGTCGCAGTGCGGCTTGTGGGTTTTGTCATCTGGTGTGCGGCGGAAGCGTTTTGGGAGCAAGTTGAAGCCATGTTAAAAACTGGGTCAACCGCAAGCGAACAAGCACAAGTGTCACATTTCTTTCAGCTGTACCCTTGATCGGCTAGGCCAACGGTGCACTAGACAAAAAGGGGAAACGAAATCTCCACCTCTTTCCCAGGGACGAAACACAAAGAAAACCAGTGCGATAGGATGTGTGGACGAAAGTGCGAAAAACGAGTCTCGTTTTTCATATATGTACATATTTTACATGATTTTATTGTACCCCCTCCCCCCCCCCTGCCTGGGTCGCGCAAGTAGGGTAGTGGGTTGGCATAAAATGGTTTCGTTCGTGGACCCCTGGCCATGCCAATGTTGGAGGACGTTGGATGTTTAGCATACACACTTTTGGGAATGTCAAAATGACATTTACCGTATAAGACAGTGTATATCACACCCCCTGAGGTAAATTTCATAGCGAATTTTCTCCATAACCTGGGGGGCACAGAAAACGAAAGAGGCGGCTTTCGGAGCATCTCGTCGAGATCTTTCCATACACGGGTCGCTCGGGGTTAGCGCTCGACCGATCGTCGAGCAAATCAGCGTTGAAATTCGCCCGAGGGGGTGTGGTATACAGTGCCATATACGGCACATTGCGGCTCACCGTCGCAGCACAGGTCGGTCGTGCACCCGGAGTAAGGGCAGTAGATGGTGTCGGAGTCGTGTGCAGGGGTGTACTCGTCGGGGCACTCGTAGTGCGAGCAGAATGTCTCGCAGCACTGCTCTTCGTCACACTTCTCGCCTTCGCACTTGACGTCCTTGGCGTTCTCAATCAGATAGTAACCGTCGGAGCACTTTGCGGAGTCGCAGTACTTCTCCTCATCTGACGGATGCACGAAACGGAAGTTGAGTAGAGTGCTACATGAGTTACACCGTACACGACCTTTGTAGCAGGCGTTGGAGAGTGCGTAACCGATCGTTAGTGCCAGCGTTTGTCAAACACCACTTACAAAGACATTTTAGTGCAAGTAGTGAGGCTCACCGTGGTCGCAGCAGAGGTCGGTCGTGCAGCCGGAGTAGTCACACTTGATGGTGTCAGCGTGGGATACGGAGGTGCACTTGTCGGGGCACCAGTAGCTCGAGCAGAATGCCTCGCAGCACTGCGTTTCCTCGCACTTGTCTCCTTCACACTTCACGTGCTCGGCGTTGTCGATCAGAGAGTAACCGTCGGAGCATTTGATGGAGTCGCAGTACTTCTTCTCATCTGGCGCGCGGAAAGGTGTCAAAGTTGGTTCAAGATAAGTTAAGAGCATAGGATGTGTAGACCGGTTGGCCTGTACGTCGTCAACGTTTAATTCAAGTAGTCACTCCAAGGTATTTGTAGCGACAGTGGCTGGCATACGTTTGTTTGTCAAGGATAGACGGCTGTCTACGGATAGACCAGGATAACACGCGCGGTCATATGTATGGCGATGATATACTGCGGCACGACATTCAGTTAGCACGAAGCCTTTGCGTCCAGATGAACACGCTCGAGATGTCAAGCGATTTCTAGACGGTGCATCTCGGGGTGTCAGCGCAGTGGGCCACGACGACGAGTACTTGTAGACGTTGTAGCACACGACAGCAGCCTACCACGTTGTCACCTCTCATCGCTTCACCTGCACTCCCAACACGTAGACGATTATACGCACATAAAAAGCTGAACCCATTGTTAACTAACGTATACCAGGCACCTGGTATATATATATGTATATCTTTGACCAAACCACGGAATAGAGTTTGCTAAACAACACGTCAAACATTTGAAAGACATTTAAGAGTAAGACTCACCGTGGTCGCAGCACAGTTCGGTCGTGCACCCCGAGTAATCGCACTTGGTGGTGTCAGCGTCGTCTACTAGGGTGTGCTTGTCGGGGCACCAGTAGCTCGAGCAGAATGCCTCGCAGCACTGCTTTTCCTCGCACTTGTCGCCCTCGCACTTCACGTCTTCAGCGTTCTCGATCAGAGAGTAGCCGTCGGAGCACTTGACGGAGTCGCAGTACTTTTCATCTGGTGAGCGGACAGGTGTTTAAGTTCGTTCAAGATAAAGTGTTGCGTGTAGGTTGCGTAGCCTATACGTACAGTAGTTAACAGTCAGATGCAGCACCCGATCGAAGCAGTAGTAGTAGCGGCAGTGCCCAGCAAAGCTCACTTGCCGCGGACCTACGATATATGCCGGTACGAGCATACTAGGATGAAACGTACCGTCATACTTCATACAGCAATCGGTTAGCACAGTGTTCAGTTGAAAGGGGGCCTTCTGGAATACACATCTGCATCGATACGTCGACACGAAGTCGCTCAACATCTCCGTGATTCTCTAGACGATGTGTATCGGGACGACTCTAGAGTTGGCGACACATCCTGACAGCCCAGGTGTTATAGACGACGTACAACACAACGCTAGTCCGCCATGCGGTCGCCTGACACAGCACCCCCTACATAGACTCCAACAAGTACTTGTTCCCCGCCACGACGTTGGCCCCATGGGTACATGTTTCTTTTGACGCCACCGGTACTACAGGGGGTGCCATGAAACATAACAAGGCGTGAAGGCATTGTTAATATCATAGACTCACCGTGACCACAGCACAGGTCGGTGGTGCACCCGGAGTGGTCGCACTTGGTGGTGTCAGCGTGGTGAACGGGGGTGTACTTGTCGGGACACCAGTAGCTCGAGCAAAATGCCTCGCAGCACTGCTTTTCCTCGCATTTGTCGCCCTCACACTTCACATCCTTGGCGTTCTCGATCAGAGAGTAACCGTCGGAGCATTTCGCGGAGTCGCAATACTTCTCGTCTGGTGAACGACACGGAATTCAAGTAGGGTAAAATATGAGGTAGACCGTGTCAGAGTTTCGACAGGCGCAAAGATAATTATGGGCCGCGTTCAACCATGCAACTAATCACCCGTGACATTGGCTTGAGTTATGAGAGCGTTTGTTAATTACCTCCTGTACGAACCTACAAAATGTATTTTACCGTAATTGACACTCACCGTGACCACAGCACAGGTCGGTGGTGCACCCGGAGTGGTCGCACTTGGTGGTGTCAGCGTGGTGAACGGGAGTGTACTTGTCGGGGCACCAGTAGCTCGAGCAGAATGCCTCGCAGCACTGCTTTTCCTCGCACTTGTCGCCCTCACACTTCACATCCTTGGCGTTCTCGATCAGAGAGTAACCGTCGGAGCATTTGGCGGAGTCGCAGTACTTCTCGTCTGGTGCACGAAACGGTTTATAAGTAGGGTGGAAGATGAGGTAGACCGTGTCAAAGGTTCGGCAGGCGCGGAGAGATTTATGCGTGGCGTTCAATTATGCAATTAATCGCCCGTGCCATGGGCTAAGTTATGAGAGTGTTTGTCAATTACCTAAAATACAAGCCTACCAAATATATTTTACCAAACTTGACACTCACCGTGACCACAGCACAAGTCGGTGGTGCACCCGGAGTAGTCGCACTTGGTGGTGTCAGCGTGGTCTACCGGGGTGTACGTGTCGGGGCACGCGTAGCTCGAGCAGAATGCCTCGCAACACTGCTTTTCCTCGCACTTGTCGCCCTCACACTTCACATCCTTTGCGTTCTCGATCAGAGAGTAACCGTCGGAGCATTTGGCGGAGTCGCAGTACTTCTCGTCTGGTGCACGAAACGGAATATAAGTAGGGTGGAAGATTAGGTAGACCGTGTCAAAGGTTCGACAGGCGCAGAGGGGTTTGTGCGCCGCGTTGAACTATGCAACTCATCGCCCGTGCCATTGGCTTACGTTATGAGAGCGTTTGTCAATTATCTACAGTACAAACCTACAAAACATATATTTACCATAATTGACACTCACCGTGACCACAGCACAAGCCGGTGGTGCACCCGGAGTAGTCGCACTTGGTGGTGTCAGCGTGGTGTACGGGGTTGTACTTGTCGGGGCACGCATAGCTCGAGCAGAATGCCTCACAGCACTGCTTTTCCTCGCACTTGTCGCCCTCACACTTCACATCCTTGGCGTTCTCGATCAGAGAGTAACCGTCGGAGCATTTGGCGGAGTCGCAGTACTTCTCGTCTGGTGCACGAAACGGAATCAGAGAGTAGACCGTGTCAGAGGTTCGGCAGGCGCAGAGAGTTTTGTGCGTCGTTTTCAACTATGCAACTAATCACACGTGCCATTTGCTGAGTATTGACAGCGTTTTTTTAATTACCTATAAACCCTATAGACATACTTACTTTTGTCTATCTGAGGGATTGCCCACCGCTGGCCTCTAAGAGCTCCCACTTCGATACCGCCTCCTTCTATTACTTGACTACTTGCCGGAGCTTTCCTCCCTGTCTTTGTTTCCTATCATTTTTTGTAGGCGAGAGCCATTTTATTTTTCGTTTTTGGGTTTGTGCGTGTACCCATATAGCACGGCAGCGCGGGCGAGCCCGGTACCTTCGCGGGTAGGGGAGGGCGCTGGCCAGTAGAGGGGGGGATGGACGGAACTCGGTCGCCTTTTCGTGGCTAGGCGTGGTGTGGCCATCGAGACTCGAGGGAAGCATGAAAGGGCTTTGTCTGCGTTGCTGCTGGCGGTGCGAATCTATTTTGTCCGAATTTATAAGGGTCGTTTCTTCCTGTAAAATAATACGCAAGCGGTGCTTATTTCTCAACCAAATAGAATTCACAGAGTGACAGCCAGGCGGTTTGAACACCATCATGCTCAAGCGGGCGAACGAGGGCCACGGTGAGCACCGCGCTCACGCGAGGTGGGTCACGGGGCTCACTGGGGCAGAGAGGCAGTAGAGCTCGACCTGGATCGAATCGATGGCGAGGTGATCGCGGGGGGGCGGGTAGCATCGAGGGTTACAGAACATGACAGTCGTTTTAACGTGTTTGTTTGTTGAGCGGCGCAATCACGATATGCCATTTGGAGTATTCGTGTGTGATTCGAGATGTACGTGATTTTGTTTTTTCCGCCCGTTTGTTTTCGTTTTTGTTTCTCGCTCCTGTCGATTTGTTCTTTGTTCGAATACGACGAGTACGAGTACTCGTACGTACACCCGTACGTATGTACGTCTTTGTATCAGTTTTGTTTTTCGTACTTCACAACTTGACGACCGTGCTGTGCTGTGCTTTCTCTTTCATATTAGAAGTACATACAAGGTACGAAGTACTGCTGTTGTTACTGTACTACTGTACCACACATGATTCCGAAAAAGGCATGAATCACACCCACAGCACGCAGCGCAGCGCCGTGCTGTGAGCCGTGTTGCTGTGCTTTCTCTTTCGGGCATACAGCTTTGTTGTCCTGGAGCATGCTTGTCAAGTCCACCGTTTCTTCGCTGCACCATGAACCTCTTGGTATTGTCAAGTCGGTGCTTGCACTACATCATGAACCTCTTCTGCACCTTTTCTTGCGCTAGCGTAGCGGGCGGCGTCAGCCGCCCACGGAGCGGAGCCCTTGTATATTTTACCATACTTGACACTCACCGTGACCACAGCACAGATCGGTGGTGCACCCGGAGTGGTCGCACTTGGTGGTGTCAGCGTGGTCTACGGGGGTGTAGTTGTCGGGGCACGCGTAGCTCGAGCATAATGCCTCACAACACTGCTTTTCCTCGCACTTGTCGCCCTCACACTTCACATTCTTGGCGTTCTCGATCAGAGAGTAGCCGTCGGAGCACTTGATGGAGTCGCAGTACTTCTCGTCTGTTGCACGAAACGGAATTTAAGTAGGGTGGAAGATGAGGAAGACCGTGTCAAAGTTTCCACAGACGCAGAGAGGTTTATGCGTCGCTTTCAACTATGCAACTAATCACCCGTGCCATTGGCTTAAGTTATGAGAGTGTTTGTCAATTACCTACAGTATAAACCTACAAACTATATTGGACCATAGTTGACACTCACCGTGGTCGCAGCACAGGTCGGTAGTGCACCCGGAGTGGTCGCACTTGGTGGTGTCAGCGTGGTCTACGGGGGTGTACGTGTCGGGGCACCAGTAGCTCGAGCAGAATGCCTCGCAACACTGCTTTTCCTCGCACTTGTCACCCTCACACTTCACATCCTTAGCGTTCTCAATCAGAGAGTAACCGTCGGAGCATTTGGCGGAGTCGCAGTACTTCTCCTCCTCTAGTGCACGAAAACGGAATCAAGGTAGGATGCATATTGATGAGAATGTGTGAATATAGTAGTATTCTTGTAGAGAGTACGCTACATCGAAACGATGTGAAACATGTTCCGGGAGATAAAATACACGAGCCACCGGGCAGGTTATCCCACAAATGTACGACCTTAACCATATATGCTTGAATCGTCGCACACCCGAGTATTTATTTTTCGAGTATGCTACAAGTAATGATATACATGAGGTACTGGGGTACAACTGCCGTGTGCATGTACTCACCGGCAGGAATGATGCTGCTGTAAAAAGGAAACCGAAGCATATAGAGAGAGATCATCAACGGCAGATTCACACCCATGCATGGGCAGAATGCGGCTTAGACATTTGGAAACATCTGAGGGAGTAATAGACCGGCGTGCAATAGACGCACGGTGGAGCAAAGGCAACGGGGGTTATGCCCCCTTGAAAACACGCCGTGTACCTCGTGCGAGCCGGACGCCTGCTGCGATCGTTTCCATCCGACACGGTGTGCGTAGCATTCATGAGCTACAACATTGACCACCCATAAGCACTCCCAAAACAAAAATCACGGAAACAAAAAGAGCCGCCAGCTTATATGCATAGCGTCTCGAATTACAGTACGAACTGCTAATAACGTTGGCGGTGTACTTAGTGAGTATGTCAAACGGGGCGCATACTGTTTTGTCTAGCATAATACAGGACTATACGTCACTAAAAACAATGTGCACTGTTATACAGCGCTGCTCCTGGTGAGTACATGCCCCCCCCCCCCAATTGTCTCAGTGTGATGGGATGCGTTTGTCGTCGACCGCTCCGAAACCTGTCCAAACGATATTTCAACTTGAGGTCCAAACGATATTTCAACTTGAGGCTGTCCAAACGATATTTCAACTTGAGGCTCACCGTGCTCGCAGCACTGGTCAAAGGAGCACCCGCAGTCCGTACACACGAGAGTGTCAGCGCCGTAGACCAGGGTGTAAGGGTCCGGACACTTGTAGGACGAGCAGTACGCCTCGCAGCACTGCTCTTCCTCGCACTTGTCGCCCTCACAAGCCACGTGTTTGGCGTTCTCGATAAGCGAGTAGCCCTCAGAGCATTTGACGGAGTCGCAGTAGTACCCCTTCTCATCTGGTACGTGAAGCGGGATTTTAAGAAGGGTGGGAGATACGTTAGATCGTGCCTCCAGTCGTTGAGTAATTGTGGAGAACGCGTGTAAGGTGTTGTGCATCGCTCTTACCTATACCACCGATCCTTCACGAAATTCGCTGACAAATGGAAGCGTTTATTATCCAGAAACAAACCTCGGAACGAAAAAGAGAAAAAAATGTTTGGCTAAAAATAGAGGCTCACCGTGGTCGCAGCAGAGGTCAGTGGTGCACCCGGAGTGATCGCACTTGATGTAATCGGCGTCATGGATGGGGGTGTACTTGTCGGGACACCAGTAGCTCGAGCAGAGTTGCTCGCAGCAGCACTGCTTTTCGTCGCACTTGTCGCCTTCACACTTCACGTCTTTGGCGTTCTCGATCAGAGAGTAGCCGTCGGAGCATTTCACGGAGTCGCAGTAGTACGCGTCCTTCTGCCAAACAGGGGCAATAAAGGTAGGCGACAGAGAGAGCAAGAACGTATGATATCAACGTCTACTGTAATCATAAGTACGATACAACGCATGCCAACTTACCTCTGAGAGCTACACTTCATGAAATGTTAATGGCAGGGGTCGTTGCCGCATCATTATAGCGGAGTACTTACTACAACGCCCAGGATTCCTACGATCGTACGGACAGTCTTCTTCTCCGGTTTACTGAATACGCTACTACGCTATCGAAACAGGGCAGAGCGACCAGTACACCGTTTTTGTTTGTGGTCGATTTCAGGGCTGAAACGATGCTCTTACAGCAGTCGATTGCAGACGAGGAATCATCAAGCGTCTTATCATAATCGGTACGACAATTCGCACAGAGTTCGTGCGGCCTCGTACCGTCAGAGAGCGCTTTCCACGGAGTCCGCTGTCAGCATTTCCTGCTACACCTGCAAGTTGTAGAGGGGGGGCGCGAGAGCGATACGCGCAACGGGGGTTACTTTAAAATAAACGTGCCTTTTGGTTTCCTGGCTTCTCGTCACTGTGTCGTAACACCAAACGCTGGGCATGGCAGTCTCAGGCGGGCTGGCTGGCGTGGATCACGGCTGCGCTTGCTTGTGCTCACATGATCAACGAGCATGGTGAACAAGAGAACGATGTCGCACCGGAAAGGGCTTGAACACCAACACCGAGCGCTCGTTGGTGACATTTCGGTTGGTGCTGTTGTCGCGGTTGCTTCGGGTAGGCTTACCACCAGATATTTCCGAGGCTCATCACCCCTTTATGGTATAGGAGCGCTTCAACCTGAACTACAGTAGTACCCAACTTGAAAACAAAACTAAAGTTGAAAAACAAAGTCAGATACGATACATAATGGCACGGACTGCTTTACTGTACGTACATATCATTTACCACTATCGATTTTTCTTCAAATTTTTCACATCGGGCGCCCAAGGGTGGTTTGAGTACGTACAGTAGCTCCCGACACTAAGAAATGGTTGGGACGCGAAAGTGCAACATCTACTGTAGATGATAACGTAGGACGGCTCTCTCCAGTCTCTTTTTTTATTTTTGTTTTGGTACTGAGCGTCTACTGCTGGACGACATAAACATCGGGATCAAGTCTTCTTTGTGTGTAGTGATCGACCTCGAAACCGCAACCAAAATGTAGAAACATGATCGACCAAACTCCGCAAGACGATGTTCGTCACGGTTTTAAGATCGACCCACGTGCCCCTCCCCCCCCTCCCCACTTACTCGTAAGCGGGCAGTCGAGCATCGATAAGGAGGATGTTTCAACACGCACACAACAACACCTTTCTTGCATACAACCGGTTGCTTATCGTCCGTCTCCACCAGCCCTAGCTACCGTTGCTGTAGGGAACTATACTTCGAGTTGCTACAGCAACACCACATTTACCCGCGCACCTACACATGCTTCTACTATATATACGAATATGGAGTCATGCCACGGTAGGGGAGCAGTAGCATTTTCTGAGCTCCTCACATGAGGAGCTCATCATCTCACCCCGAAACACGACTTCGAAGAAATTCGTTCGCGCAACCCGACCAACATTTCTACGCGCTAGTGCTAAACAAAATATACTACAAGAAAACATTATACTAACCGGTAGTTCCTCGCTTGAGGAACTCAACCGGTCAGAAAGTTTTGGCCCAAAACGTGCAACCCCTACCGTGGGATGACTCTAATGAGTTTTGAGGGAAATGGGCGATCCCACAGCATTTTTAGTCTTAGTTTTCCTTCAGTAATACTTTTGGTCCAACACTACTGTACTATACTGCTGTGGCGCGTTCACTCATAGGATTACACCGCCTTCTTGGGAAGAAACACTGCCCACTCACCCTTGGAGAAGGGTAGGGTTATGCCAGCCGCAGCGCCGAACGCACCAAAGGCAGCAACGAAAAGAAGCAGCTGAACCATATCTTTCAAGATGAGCCTTGCGGCGCTGCGGTACAAGCAGTGGTACAGAAGTAGTGCCGGAGGCCTTTGTCGGTTCCTGATCATCACCAAGAACACAGGAAAGCAAAGGTAATTGGTTGCGGTTACAGTCACGGAGTGTACGGGATATTATGTGGTCGCTTGAGTGGCTGTGGTCCGATGCGGAAACATCATGGTTACTGTATTTTCGTCAATGGGTCTGTAGGGAGTGTGGGTAAAAAAAACAGGTGTGGCCTGGATAAAACAACCCCGACGAAATGGTAGCCCTCACAAAACCCGTACAGGACGTAAGCACTGCGTGTTGTGCGATCGCTGCATTTAGCCGGGATGTATAGACCAAGACATACCTGCTGCAGTCTATATACCGACCAGCTTTGTTCAGGAAGCCCATATCTAGCCCAAAGAACGTTT
>MEHQ01000554.1:0-13705 GCA_008828725.1 Saccharina japonica
CGGCAGGGTAGGGTAGAGATTAGTTTGGGGTAGCGTACGGTGGGGTGTCGGGTAGGTTAGGGTGGGTATAGGGTAGGGTAGGGTGGGGTAGGGTAGGATAGAGGGTGGGTGTAGGATAAAGGACGGCAGGGTGGGGTGTAGGGTAGAGGGAGGTAGTGTAGGGTAGAGGAAGGTAGGGTAGGGCGGTGGAAGGATGAACAAACCCACCCACCCAATCACGCACGATGACTGACGCCTCTTCCTTCTCTTGTCATCTAGGCACATAAATACACGCACCCGCAAGGATTCAATTCACTCCCCCAAATCTCTCAAAACGTCTCAAAAAAATATTGAGATAAGGTATATACGTACGCGGCTGCTTGCTTACGCCACTTATCACCCCCCCCCTCCTCTCGCCCGAAGGTTCTTCCATGCTAACCCTCTTGTGCCTTGTTCCCCCTCTCTGTTGAGTTTCGAGGCTCTTGCTTTGCCGTATTCCCCTTCCTTCAGTGTCCAAGGCTGTATTATTTCTCTCTCCATCTCTTAGGACCGATATTCTGTCCTCCTTCCTACCTTCCTCTTCTCGCTCTCCCTTCTCCCCCCTCGGGTTCGAGGCTCTGCTTTTCTACTCACGACAAACCAAAAGTTTACCCTCCCTCCCTCCCACAACAAACCAAAACCAATCAATACTCGAAAAAAAACCCCAACCCAACCCAAGACCCACCTTCGAGCGCCCATCACCGTCTTGAAGCACGTCCGCGTGCACCACCTTCCCCACGGTCCTCATGTGGTCCTTCAGCTCCTGCCACTCCACCGTCCATGCCAGGTTCCCCACGTAAATGCGGTTGCCCGTCGCCTGCGGCATCTGCCCGCCCTGCTGCATCTGCTGCTGGTGCATCTGCTGCTGCTGCATGTGTCCCATCTGCTGGCCCATCATGCCTCCCCCCCCTTGGGCGAACTGCTGCCCGCCGAAGCCCCCCATCGGGGCCATCTGCATCTGCCCAACCATCTGCTGCTGGTGCATCTGGTTGTGCTGCCCCCCCCCTCCTCCTCCTCCTCCGCCGTGGCCCCCGTGCCCCATGCCGGGAGTGCCGCTCTCACGGTCCTGGGAAAGAGGGAGGATGAGACACCGAAAGGAAAGGAGGGGGTCAGACATGGGAAAAAAAAGGTTGAACACCGGGACAGATCGTCTAAAGATCGTCTACAGATCATCTATAGATAACTGACAGATAATCTATAGATAACTGACAGATAATCTATAGATAACTGACAGATAATCTATAGATAACTGACAGATAATCTATAGATCACTGACAGATAATCTAAAGATCACTGACAGATCATCTACATATTACTGACTTACCAGTATCATTTACAGATCACTGACAGATCATTGACAGATCATCTACAGATCACTGACATATTATATATGCCCACTTTATGATCTAGATATTTCAAGGCAGATATATTTCCCGATCTCGTATTTATGTATGATCTACCTACATAGCGCTTGTTGCCGGGGGAGGGGGGGGGGTAACTCATTTGTTGCTTGCCTTAGTCATTTCACAATTGACCACGCATCCCTTTCGAGACGGGGGGGGGGGGTATTTATGTCGTGCACGGCCGTAGTTGTATTACCATAGACACTCGCATCCCTACAATGCCGGGACGGAGCACGTTGGGTTTTTGGGTCGAAACCTCATTTTCGCAAGCTCCGTGTGATGCTTCGATCGCGCATGTCACACAACCCAACGAACCAAATACGACAACCGAAAGTGCAGTCAGCAACGGCGGGCCAGCCATCTTGTCTCACGAACGGGATGTCTACAAAAACAACGAACGCCTAGTAAAACGACCGACCGAAAAAGTAACGACCAAATATATCGATTCACCATTTTTTTTTTAACCCGTCAAGGCCTCTTCAGACTTAATATACTAGGTTTAGTGTGGGGAGTTCCTGGACGCAGGAAGGATGTCTATCAAGGGGCAAGAAAGAGTGCCGTCAAACAATCCAGATTCACCCATCATGCGCCTCGCCCAACAAACACCTCATGGCGCTTCGCGCTTTTTGCTTTGATGCAAGCAATGTCTGCCTGGTCGGTAAAAAACCCTCGACGTGCTCCGTCCCGGCATTGTAGGGATGTGAGGGTCTTAATGGTCGTACGACTACGGCCATGCATGACAACGAGTACCCCCACCCCACCGCATAGCCATCACCCCGAGGTCACAGCATCAGTTCCCAAATGGCGTACCGTAAATACCTACCACGACTCTGGCCGGAAAGTTAGTGTCCGTTTAATGTTCACATGAGGGCACACAAACAGACACTATATTCACGACATAAGAGCGCAAACAGACACTATATGACACTATATTAGAGGCCATACTGGCACACCCTACAACATAGCCTCAGATTGTGTTCTCATTCATAAGGGGTGGTACATCCTGCATGAGGACAATTAAAACCTGTACGAAAGTACGCGCGATCGAGTATCACACTCAGCTCGCAAACATGAGTTTCGACGTAATCCTCGATCTCACAGCTGTTTTTTTTAATTTTATAAATACCCCCCCCCCCCCCCCCTCCCCCCCATCCCATTTATTGTCAATGCCCTACTTCCCTAAATCCCTCCCTTCTGTCGCCCAGATCCGGGGTCACGTTTTATGTGTGTTGGGGGGTACCGAACGAGAATCGATGCGATATATACCGATTATACCTAATCGACACGATTTCGGTAATTGATATGTACATGAAAACCTACGTATCTTATCGTTCAGTGTTCGTAGCATAAAAAAAAAACGGGGATGCTGTGACTAGCAACTATGTCAGGAGACGGCACGTTTACTCCTTGACCTACGGCGTCACGTCAACAGCCCTGACAGGCGTGCCTTGACGGCAAAAAACACGGGACAGGGTGCAACAATCCCGCTAAAAAAAAAAAAAAAAAGCATGGCCATACTATTGAAAACCTGTAATTTATTTCGTACTCTGACTGTCTTTACGTCTACCTCTAGGTATAAAGCTGCTGGTGTGCTGCTGTCCTGTGCTGGTGCTCTCTGGTGCTGGCACGCAGCGTGCAGCGCACAAAATAAGCAAAAAATAGGGGTTGCCACACAGAAAATGGTACGTTAGTTCTAGCGGGGATCGGGGACAACCCGTCTACGCAAGCGGATGGAAAGGCCTTGACGGGTGCCCTTGACTGATATCTTTGGTCGAAAACGCGTTCGGTACGACTTTATATCGAAAACTGAATATATATACGAAGTATATACTAAAACAAAATCGATGCGATATCCAAACGCTACGAACACGTAATACATCCGATGAGAGGTCTATCTCCGTACCAGGTATACCGTATTAGAGATCGGCCCTATATAAAATGTCGGGCTGGTATGATACTATTAATAGTGAAAATCAGCGTCGCTGGCTATAGATCAACCCCCATATGATATGTATGATACTCGTCAAAATCAGCGTCGCTGGCTATAGGTCTACCCCCTTATGGTATGTATGATACTATTAATAGTCAAAATCAGCGTCGCTGGCTATATACGAAGCTCAACCGGCTCTAATATCGTGAGCGGCTGTCATCTACCATCAATCACAATCACAAACTGCCACCAATGCCACTATTGCCATTGCTGCTGTCTTTATAACCAACCTATTTTCGTTAATTGCTTTTCACCTCTCTGGACAAAGATGTTCTCTTTTTCTTTTTTTTTGTCTTTCGTTACAGCAGTGGCGGCGAGGTCTACGTATAGAAGGCAGTACATATACGAAGTGCACCTAGATTTTGACCGCATTATATCGGGCGGCCGTCTCATTCCTTCCACCATGTTAGTACAGTGGTCCGGTAGAGACGGCCGATTTTGACCGCACTATATCGAGCGGTCGCCTAATTCGTGCTGCCTTAATACAGCCCCCCCCCCCTACATCTGTACTTGCCTTCTTTTCAAACCTCTCGGGACAAAGACCATACTGCTTATTTTATTTTATTTTATTTTTTCGAAAAATTGTTTCCCACCTCTCGGACGAAGATCATGCGGCCCTTGAGCTCCGAGTTGTTGAGCTGCTCGATCGCCTGGGCGGCCTGCTCAGGGTTGGCGAACTCGACGATGCCACAGCCGCGAGAGCGTCCCCCCTGGTCGGTCATGACGTCAGCACGGATGACGTCGCCGCCCAGCCCGCGCATGTGGTCCTTCAAGTCCTGCTCTCACGAGTGGGGAGGGGTGGGGGTGGGGGTGGGGGGAGGGGGGGCGTACTCGTTTGTTGCTTGTCTTGTCATTTGGCCAATGATCACGCCTCATTTTCGAGACGGAGCACCGTTCCTACTAATAATATAGGCACCTCATATGGGGGTGGGGGGGTGTACTCATGTCGTGCACGGCCGTAGTCGTATGACCATAGACCCTCGCATCCCTACAATGCCGGGACGGAGCACGTTGGGTTTTCACGGGGAGGGGGGGGGAGGGGGCGTACTCATTAGGTGCTTGCCTTGGTAATTTGACCAAATACCGCGCTTTCGAGACGGAGCACCGTGCCTACTCTTAGTTATACTAATTTCGAGAAAGTGGGACGCGATACACGCAAACGCAAAACCCCACAGATGTATTTACGAGACATGCCATCGTGTATATATCATATATACGAGTATGTGTGTTGGAGGACGTCGACGGGTATGATATATATAAATAATGGTTTAACCCCTTAAGAACTGGTACACCCCAAGTAATACATATATACAGCTCTCGATATTCAACAGGATAAATAATCAGAACGGACATTGGGTGTGCATGCATGCATGCATGTCGTTTAGTAAAAAGAACGGTTCAATGTGAAGACAACACACATCATATCCAGTTGATACATTTTGTCAATTTTACAGACGTACTCTTCCATTCTGAAAAAAGAAGAAGCCAACAACAACAACGTCTTCGTTCGTGAGAAGCATGATGCACTTTTTGAGTATCCAACTGGAGTTCATCCATCTGTCAATTGGCACACGGCACACGTACTCTCCGTACTATTAATAGTATATAGCTTACCAAGAGAAAAGGAAGGGGAAAATAATACCAAGAAGCGGACGGATACACGAAAGGCACCGTACAAGCGACTATCCGTATCAGAGCCGCATACTTTATTCTACGCTGAACGCCACACACACACGAATAAAAAGCACAAAAAAAATGTAATGCCATGTCCGCACTTTGTTTCTTTCTTTTTTAGGTTTGCACTTTGCTTATTAATAACTGATATCATAGTATATACCCTTTTGAGCTTTCGGAATTATTGGAGCAGAGACCAATCAAGACGCCGAGAGGCGTGTAAAACAACAAAAGGCCATATTCAAAATTGAAGTACAGCACACATTCTATGAATGTATCACCATATCGTATGATACGTACGTATAGTCGACATCCACCTTCACACCATTTTATACACACGTGCGGCAACAATTCTGAGGGGTGGACAAAGGTGTGATAGTGGATCTTTAAAATGGGGTTTTTGTCTTGGTAGTAGTATGTTGACCCTCAGATCGAACCCTCAGTGCTTGCTTGGCCAATCAGAGTGCCTAATTAGCTACCTTAGGAAGATCCACTAACAGTGTTTGTCAACTACTGACAATTCTGGAAATGATACCCCCCCCCGCTGAGGGAAAACAAACACGCGCCACCAAAATATAGCCAGAAAGAGAAACCGACATGGGGGCATAAAACGTACTATTTAATAAAAAAATAATTGGGTACGTAGAATTTTGGGACTACAAAAGAAAAAGAAGAAAAAAAAAGGATGAGTGAAAACATCGATTGCTGTATATTAATAGGACAGTGTGGCTACACTTGACGGCTATTTAATACCAATCTGTTCCAAAATACAAGCACCGTTTTCATTTAATATTAATGTGAAAAAAAGTGCTTTGATATTTAGGGACAGAACGGTAAATATTACGGTAGTTGGGTGGAGAAAGTAGAAGCCACCGTACGTACGTAAGTACACTCGTTCAGTCCAACCTCAAACGCGTCAAGTCAGATACAAAATACGACGCAAAAAAATCTGCAAATTACCGGACGCAACTATTACCAACTATAATACCTAGCCAACAAATAGCAATTAATACGCGTAGTATTACGGGGAACCGTAATAAATAGGACCTACGTTACACACAAAAACCTATACGTAAATCTTCATATTTTTTATTAACCCTTTTAGGACTGCAGTCCCGTTTTGGGGACAAACCACTCTAATTCTAAGTAATTTGTCCCCAAAACGGGACTCCAGTCCTATAAGGGTTAACAATATTTGGTCAGATTTACTACGGTCCCCCGTGATAGGCGGCTTATACTAAGCCAACTCACAGGAGCCCTACTATTAATAAGTATTACAGCATCAGTCAAACGAAGCAACATAAGGAGGGATGCTGGGGTAGGGGATAGGGGATGGGGCTATCTATTCATGTCGGACTCTATTTCGCACCTGTGTTGCAGTGCCCGCCAAAAAAACACGATTTTATCAAATCTCTTGACAAAGAGATACTGGAACCACGTCTACCCCAGTTATTTTTCCTGTAGGACTTTTCGTAATTATGCTCGTAGCTCCGAACTTTCCCATTAATACAAAACTTGGGCAAGGCAGATATGAGCTCCTTGGTACACTCCCGTCAGTGTGCCAAAGCGGCAGCAGATTCCGTGGCCTTCTTCGATGCGGACCTCGTCGTTGAAGTTTGAAAATGTGGTTCCAGTCGCTTGATTATGTGGTTTCTCGTACTGTATACAAGTATTTTTTTTCCTGCTGTAAAACGAGCACGAGGTACTTTTCGAAAAAAAACATCTGTAGAACGAGCACGAGCTCTTTCTACGGCAGGGGGCTAACCGCTATCGCTAACCGCTATCGCTAACCGCTATCGCTAACCGCTATCGCTAACCGCTATCGCTAACCGCTATCGCTAACCGCTATCGCTAACCGCTAACCGCTATCGCTAACCGCTGTGTATAGCTGTCCAGGCCATGTAGCTGTCGGAAGGCAGCTAGCTGCGTAGCTTCTCGAAACAACAGCTGTCTGTAGACAGCTAGCTGCGCAGATTCTCGAAACAACAGCTGTCTGTAGACAGCTAGCTGCGTAGCTTCTCAAAACAGTAGTAGCTGTCTGTAGACAGCTAGCTGCGCAGTTATTTTAAACAATAGCTGTCTGTGGACAGCTAGCTGCGTAGCTTCTCGAAAAAATAGCTGTCTGCAGGCAGCTAGCTGCGCCCCCCCCCCCGCTGAGGGAAAACAAACACGCGCCACCAAAATATAGCCAGAAAGAGAAACCGACATGGGGGCAGAAAACGTACTATTTAATAAAAAAATAATTGGGTACGTAGAATTTTGGGACTACAAAAGAAAAAGAAGAAAAAAAAAGGATGAGTAAAAACATCGATTGCTATATATTAATAGGACAGTGTGGCTACACTTGACGGCTATTTAATACCAATCTGTTCCAAAATACAAGCACCGTTTTCATTTAATATTAATGTGAAAAAAGCGCTTATATTTAGGGACAGAACGGTAAATATTACGGTAGTTGGGTGGAGAAAGTAGAAGCCACCGTACGTAAGTACACTCGTTCAGTCCAACCTCAAACGCGTCAAGTCAGATACAAAATACGACGCAAAAAAATCTGCAAATTACCGGACGCAACTATTACCAACTATAATACCTAGCCAACAAATAGCAATTAATACGCGTAGTATTACGGGGAACCGTAATAAATAGGACCTACGTTACACACAAAAACCTATACGTAAATCTTCATATTTTTTATTAACCCTTTTAGGACTGCAGTCCCGTTTTGGGGACAAACCACTCTAATTCTAAGTAATTTGTCCCCAAAACGGGACTCCAGTCCTATAAGGGTTAACAATATTTGGTCAGATTTACTACGGTCCCCCGTGATAGGCGGCTTATACTAAGCCAACTCACAGGAGCCCTACTATTAATAAGTATTACAGCATCAGTCAAACGAAGCAACATAAGGAGGGATGCTGGGGTAGGGGATAGGGGATGGGGCTATCTATTCATGTCGGACTCTATTTCGCACCTGTGTTGCAGTGCCCGCCAAAAAAACACGATTTTATCAAATCTCTTGACAAAGAGATACTGGAACCACGTCTACCCCAGTTGTTTTTCCTGTAGGACTTTTCGTAATTATGCTCGTAGCTCCGAACTTTCCCATTAATACAAAACTTGGGCAAGGCAGATATGAGCTCCTTGGTACACTCCCGTCAGTGTGCCAAAGCGGCAGCAGGTTCCGTGGCCTTCTTCAATGCGGACCTCGTCGTTGAAGTTTGAAAATGTGGTTCCAGTCGCTTGATTATGTGGTTTCTCGTACTGTATACAAGTATTTTTTTTCCTGCTGTAAAACGAGCACGAGGTACTTTTCGAAAAAAAACATCTGCTGTAGAACGAGCACGAGCTCTTTCTACGGCAGGGGAAAAAAATACTCGGCTACAGTACTGGAATCCACAAATTCAAGCGCCTGGAACCACATTTTCAATTTTCAGCGACGAGGTCCGCATCGAAGGAGGGCGCGGAAACTGCTGTCGCTCTGGCACACTCAGGGGAGTGCACCAAGGAGCTCATATCTGCCTTGCCAAATATTGGATTAATGGGAAAGTTCGGAGCTAGAGCAGAACTACGGAATGTCTTACAGGAAAACAAAACTGAGCAGGTGTGGTTCCAGTGTCCCTGTGTCAAGAGTTTTTTTTTTGGTTTTGTGGGCACTGCAACACAGGTGTACGGAAGGCCTTAGTAAATAGGACCGAGTATTGTTAGTAAAAATGGGAAAATATGTAGGTTCTTGTGTGTCCCGTAGGTCCCTATATACTATGGTGCACACGGCGCGCGCGTATATAGCATAGCATGCATGAACTGCAGCAGCTGAGTACCCTATGCTGAAAGCTCACAACCATGTTACAAGACCCCACTCTTTCACTTGCTTTGTCGTCATACATTATATATACATGCGCCCCCCCCCCACCAGGGTTTGTATACATGTGGACCCCATCAGGGGTTTGTACATGTGCCTCGGAAGGGTTTTGAACATTGGGCCCATGGGACACAATCGTACCATACAAGGTATGTTGAGGCTGGACTTATCACTTGCTTTGTCGCTATCGTATATAGTGCATGGGCCCCAATAACGGTTTTATATGTGCCCCATACAAGGGTTCTACACGTGGGCCCCTACGTAAGGGTTTACATGGGCCCCGTAAGGCTTGGCTTACATGGGCCCCATAAGGATTGTTATAGATGGGCCCCGCAAGGCTTTTATACATGGGCCCCAAAAGGGTTGTTGAGGGTTTACATGGGCCCCGTAAGGCTTGGCTTACATGGGCCCCATAAAGATTGCACACCCTGTACAAACCTCGCTATCGCTATCGCCAACGCCAACCTCGCTATCGCCAACGCCAACCTCGCTATCGCCAACGCCAACCTCGCTATCGCCAACGCCAACCTCGCTATCGCCAACCTCGCTATCGCCAACGCCAACCTCGCTATCGCCAACGCCAACCTCGCTATCGCCAACGCCAACCTCGCTATCGCCAACGCCAACCTCGCTATCGCCAACGCCAACCTCGCTATCGCCAACGCCAACCTCGCTATCGCCAACGCCAACCTCGCTATCGCCAACGCCAACCTCGCTATCGCCAACGCCAACCTCGCTATCGCCAACCTCGCTATCGCCAACCTCGCTATCGCCAACCTCGCTATCGCCAACCTCGCTATCGCCAACCTCGCTATCGCCAACCTCGCTATCGCCAACCTCGCTATCGCCAACCTCGCTATCGCCAACCTCGCTATCGCTAACCTCGCTATCGCTAACCTCGCTATCGCTAACCTCGCTATCGCTAACCTCGCTATCGCTAACCTCGCTATCGCCAACCTCGCTATCGCCAACCTCGCTATCGCTAACCGCTATCGCTAACCGCTATCGCTAACCGCTATCGCTAACCGCTATCGCTAACCGCTATCGCTAACCGCTATCGCTAACCGCTATCGCTAACCGCTATCGCTAACCGCTATCGCTAACCGCTATCGCTAACCGCTATCGCTAACCGCTATCGCTAACCGCTATCGCTAACCGCTATCGCTAACCGCTATCGCTAACCGCTATCGCTAACCGCTATCGCTAACCGCTATCGCTAACCGCTATCGCTAACCGCTATCGCTAACCGCTATCGCTAACCGCTATCGCTAACCGCTATCGCTAACCGCTATCGCTAACCGCTATCGCTAACCGCTATCGCTAACCGCTATCGCTAACCGCTATCGCTAACCGCTATCGCTAACCGCTATCGCTAACCGCTATCGCTAACCGCTATCGCTAACCGCTATCGCTAACCGCTATCGCTAACCGCTATCGCTAACCGCTATCGCTAACCGCTATCGCTAACCGCTATCGCTAACCGCTATCGCTAACCGCTATCGCTAACCGCTATCGCTAACCGCTATCGCTAACCGCTATCGCTAACCGCTATCGCTAACCGCTATCGCTAACCGCTATCGCTAACCGCTATCGCTAACCGCTATCGCTAACCGCTATCGCTAACCGCTATCGCTAACCGCTATCGCTAACCGCTATCGCTAACCGCTATCGCTAACCGCTATCGCTAACCGCTATCGCTAACCGCTATCGCTAACCGCTATCGCTAACCGCTATCGCTAACCGCTATCGCTAACCGCTATCGCTAACCGCTATCGCTAACCGCTATCGCTAACCGCTATCGCTAACCGCTATCGCTAACCGCTATCGCTAACCGCTATCGCTAACCGCTATCGCTAACCGCTATCGCTAACCGCTATCGCTAACCGCTATCGCTAACCGCTATCGCTAACCGCTATCGCTAACCGCTATCGCTAACCGCTATCGCTAACCGCTATCGCTAACCGCTATCGCTAACCGCTATCGCTAACCGCTATCGCTAACCGCTATCGCTAACCGCTATCGCTAACCGCTATCGCTAACCGCTATCGCTAACCGCTATCGCTAACCGCTATCGCTAACCGCTATCGCTAACCGCTGTGTATAGCTGTCCAGGCCATGTAGCTGTCGGAAGGCAGCTAGCTGCGTAGCTTCTCGAAACAACAGCTGTCTGTAGACAGCTAGCTGCGCAGATTCTCGAAACAACAGCTGTCTGTAGACAGCTAGCTGCGTAGCTTCTCAAAACAGTAGTAGCTGTCTGTAGACAGCTAGCTGCGCAGTTATTTTAAACAATAGCTGTCTGTGGACAGCTAGCTGCGTAGCTTCTCGAAAAAATAGCTGTCTGCAGGCAGCTAGCTGCGCAGCTCCTCGGAACAATAGCTGTCTACTAGACAGCTATAGCTTAGCTGTCTGTAGACAGCTATAGCTAATGAGAAAGTCGCGGGATGAGCTGTGGCGTTGATGGGTGTTCAGTGTTTCGTTTGTTTGTTTTTTTAGAAAAGCTAACGGCGCGACACTCGTACAGACAAAATCCCAAAACCTGAAAAAGAATGACGAAAAATGTTGCAAAACCCTCTTGGATTTTTCACCAATATTTGGTTAAAACCCCTTAAGAACTGGTCGAACGAATTTGGGGACAAACTACTTGGAAAAATGTAGGGCATTTTTTTTCAGTTCTGAATGGGTGATATACGGAGCCCGGCCAGTCAGAAATACTTCAGGCAAAAACTGCCGCCTCTACCGCCGTATATAGCATGCGTCTGACAAAAAAAAAACGGAACAAAAACATGGCATCATCGCCATTCCAACCCAACCCAATCTCCCCTCCTCGGAACCGCGTTGGTTCCCCCCCACTCCCCACCGACTACCTATGTACGTATATATGATACAACATACCTGGCACCTGGTGTTAACCCCTTAAGAACTGGTCCCACGTATTTGGAAAAAACTACTTGGAATTGTTGTGGGGATAATTTTTCAGTTCTGAATGGGTCAAGCATACCTGGTACATGCGTATCGTATTTATCATGCATACGTTAATGCTGCAGCTCTTCACGGCCCGCGGACGGACAAAATCAATCATGCGCGCATACGATTGATTTACATACACTATGGTACATCAGAATACCGCTTACAAAAACAAAACGCATGCGCATGATACGCAAAAAAGAAAAAGAAAAAGACGTACTCGTATATACGCCGGATATACATACAATAATACCGTACACACGCAGACGCATACAAACGAACCCGTTTGTATGATACCTATATATGTACAATACTACGTACGCACGCAGACAGTCAGAAGCCAAGAGGCAGCAGCTTGTCAGAGAACGAGAACTAAGAATGATGCTATATACAAGTACGCCCACGTACATAGGAAACCCGCCCTTTTGGGCGCGTCAGCAGAGAGGCGCCTTTACCACTCTTATCCCACAAATCGTACCAGATAAAGTACCAAATATATATGATTTCTTGCTGTTTTAACGTGTTTTTGGGTGTTTTTTTAAATCAAATAACGAGAAGCCGTCGACCTACCCCAGCCCTAACCCTAACCCCAACCCTAGTCCAGGCTAAGGCTCGGGCGCGTTTTGGACAATCTGAAAAAAAAAGTGCGGACCACCACAAAAACCGTAATATATTTGGTACTTTATCTGGTAAGAATTGTGGGACAAGATCTCTGGCAAAGGCTACTGTCAGCAGAGGGTCTATTTTGGTCTGAGCACTGAGCATACGTATGTACCACTTTGGTCAGAAATATAAGAACCATTGGGGTATAAATATGAACACCAAACGCGCCTTATATTTCCGGTCAAGGTGGTATGTATTTATACGAGTTTAGTGTACGAGGTGGGCGGTCAGTCGGCGGGTCAAATCCGCGGTCTCCTTTCATATACTTCGCACACCGTACAAAATCAGTATGTTGTCATCTGGCGTTGGTGGGAGAACCCAAAAGTATTCGTACGAAGGTATGATAAAAATAAAAAATAAAACAACACATACTCGTACACACACTCGGACGACTTTCCAAGCTGGTTTTCTCGATAATCGGGATAACGAAAATGCCGAGCGGCGCTGTGTGCGAGAGCTTGGGCTGGCCAACACTTGACTTTTTAGATTGTCGGGGCACTTTTGCATTTTTTTCGAATTCTGAGCTGAAAAAATGACACGTCCTTGGCAAAACGAAGGGATTGCTAGTCACATTTTATTTTATTTTTTTGCCAACTACAACAACTGCTGTAGTAGGCATTTCAGAAAAAAGGCGAAAATTGGTTTAGGCGACAAACTGACGGAAAAATCAATCAATCATATGGCGCGCAAATTCACCCTACACGGATGTATGTCATCTTATTGATTATTAGTATACGCTACACACATTATACAGGCAGTAGGATTCCCTTATAGCATGCAATGTACTCAGCAAATTAGATAAAACACCTAATAATGGTTGGGTTTGGGTTGTAATTAAATTAATTTCGGCAAAGACGGACGCAATATACAGCACAAAACATATGGTTGGGGGACGGGGGTCATACTTTCTGGGTTAGATCTGTGTGCACGTACATAGATACTACACAGCGTCTCACAACGGCAGGCTATGTAGGATCTAGATCATCTATCTGTAGATATAGATAGATCTTGACCCATCCGACGTGAAGTGGGCATTTTAACCCAACCGTAAGATTGATGCTGCTCTGTCTTCATGTAGCTTGTTCCAAAAAAGGCAGACACACTCCTAAAGGGGAGGGGGGGGGGGGGGGGGGG
>MEHQ01000554.1:14503-39631 GCA_008828725.1 Saccharina japonica
GGCGGTGAGGGGGTGAAGGGGGCGGGGGGGTGGGGGGGGGGGGGTACCATAAACAAGGGCGCATACGCAAAAACAATACTTGTTTGGCACGCCCAAGAAGAATCGTCAGTGTGACGTGGCAATGGCGTTGGTCGGACCATGTGTACTCCATCCCTGCACACATGACCCAACAACAATTACAAGTAGTTCGTTCCCGAAAATGTGTGAACGGCACTGCTGTGAACCGAAAATGGAAAAGGCCTCGCTCGGTTTTCGTTTTTTCGCCGAAAAAGTTGGTCCGGTTCGGTTTTACAAAATAAAAAGCAAACCAAAGGCCAAAACCGAACGGTTTCTCGATGAAAAACCGAAAATGTCGGGTCGGTTTCGGTTGATTTTTAGCAAAATACACCGATAATGAAAAAAAACGAACGTTTTTTTAATGAAAAACCAAAACTGTCGGGTAGGTTTCGGTCGGCTTTGAGCGAAAAGAACCAAAAATTAAATAAAAGCCGGTTTTCGGCCTTAAAACACCGACAAAAAAACAATTTTTGGTTTTCGGTTCAAAACACTGGTGAGAGCGGTTCTCAAGGGTTTTTACTAACTTTCCTGATTCACCCCTCGACAACTGCACCCCCCTCGTGGCGGCGACACACAGCACTCCTGCAATTGGAGCTCTAAATCTATGTGAAACATCGCATGATATTTCTAAGCATTTGGTCATCTTGTCTCGACAAAACGTGGACATGCGGTTGAGGTATATTCTATGATACCTTCACATGATACTTCCTCGAGCATTTGGTCATTTTGTCCCGAAAAACGTAGATGAAGTTCAGGTATATATATATACCAGGTATCATACAGTAGTAGGGGTCCAACAGCAAGGTGGTGGTGTGCCACACCAGAGCAATATGACCGCCTTATAGAGGAACACTATAGTATACCTGGTACGTTTATTTCAGACTGTTTAATTTTAATTATTTCTTCCCCCACAAATAGACACACACTTCCTGAATTCTACAGCCTCAGATTGTGTCCCCCTCATACGGGATGTACATCCTACATGAGGACATATAAAATCCGTAAGTACGCGCGATCGAAGTATTACACTCAGCTAGCAAAGATGAGCTTTCGACGAAATCCTCGAGCTCACAGCTGTTGTTTTTTATTATTTTTTAAATAGAGGGAAGTCACCTTATTCATTCCAGGTCGTGTCGTGCCAAGCGATTATGACCGCCTTATATCGGGATACCGCCTTACTCAGACTGACTGCACTATGGGGGACCTCTGCTTGAAAGTACGAGTAGGGCGTTCGCCGCGTTGAGAACTCAAGGCCTCCGTTTCTTATGTAATGACAGCCATGCTCAAACTTTCGAGCTTGATATCAGAACGTAAATGATGCAGTTCCAAGTCTATATACGATACGACGCTGGCCGCGTTGAGAACTTGAAGGCGTCAATTTCGACGATATTCATGCTCAAACCTTCAAGCTTGATATCAGAACGTACACGATGCAGTTCAAGCATATTTATACGAGCTTGAAAAAACCACAGCAGTGAGATCGAGGATTTCGTCGAAGCTCATCTTTGCAAGCTGTGCGTTGATACTTCCATGGCGCGTACTGAGTCATCCCACGGTAGGGGCGCAGCAGAATTACCTGGGTTCCTCACATAAGGAGCTCAATACCTCACCCGAAACGTGACTTCGGAAACATTCGCTCGCGCAACCCGACCAAAACTTCCAATGCGGTAGTCCAAAAACAAATATACCAGTAAAATAATAATTGTATCCGGTGGTTACTCACGTGAGAAGCACAACCGGTCAGAAAATATTGAGCCTAAAAGTGGTACCCCTACCGTGGGATTGCTCGGCTTTATATGTCCTCATGCAGAATGTGCATCTCGTACACAAAGAACAAAATCTGAGCTGAAAAATTCGACAAGCCACGAAAACCCAAAACGCTTTTTGAAAACCGCTTAGATATCCTTAGTTCTTAGTAATATTCCGAAGGGTGAAGTAAAGTCATACCCGGATAGGTCAAAGCCTCCTATATCGTACGAAGTATACGATAAGACGTCCGCCGTGTTGAGAACTGCAAGGCCTCCATTTTTATGTATGATGTCCATGCTGAAAAACTTCAAGCCTGATATATACCAGGTATCATACTTGTATAAAGATGCACCTGGGGTAAAAGACGGGTATACAGAATCGGTCGTAGCCGCGTTCAGAACTGAAAAGCCTCCATTTCAATCTGTGCATCATTTCAACCTTCAAGCTTGATATAGCAAAACGTAAATGCAGTTGAGATATAGGGGTGGCTGGTCGTCGCGCGTTGAGCACTGGAAGTCTCCATTTCTGTGTATGTATGCGCGAACCTTCAAGCCTGATAAGAAAGCGTAGATGCAGTTGAGGGTCAGATAAGTGGGGTAGGTACGAGTAGCCGCATCGAGAACTGAGAGCCCTTCGTAAGGAAAATCAAGAAATACAACTATCAAGCTTGAAGCTTGAGGTTTGAGCGCGGTCTGACAAATTTACACCGTACGTACGTATATGTATATTTGTATGATCAGGTATGACAAAGTACAATATTGTACAACAGAAAAACGTCAAAGTTGCCGAAGAAGGTCGATCGACAATCGTTGACAACCTCTCAAACAATATAAAGCAGTAGAGGTCCCTCTACGAAGTGCCGGGTTTTTTTTCCCCCTCATGATATTCGCCCTTATTTTCTCTCTTTCTCTTAATTAACAGTCGTCACTTATATCCGGGGTCGCCTTTTAATGGTAGGCTCTTCTCTCCCTCCCCACTACGGTACACGCCTTGCATTTTATACCACGAGAAGATTTCAGCACTCTTTCTTCCCTCGTCGACTCTCATCGAATAGTGACTACCAACGCTATGATAGGCGCGCTCTCTCGACAGCAGTTGGTGTCACTTAGAAATAAAAATCTCCAAACGGAGATTCGAACCCCCGAACCTCAATCTTAGCAGTCTTCGTGGTTTAACTGCTACGATCACCGGCACGGTTGAGTAGTGCCGGCTGCACGCTATATACATAGTGCCTGTGAAATCACTTGACACGACTAGGATTTTACAGAGGAGCCAGAATAACCAGTGTGTGGAGTGTGGAGTGCTGGTTACCGCTATAATGTCTTCGTACTTCATTTTTCAGTTTCGTGTACCCTTATGTACTATTATTTTCATAATGCATGAATGCGCGCGGGGCGTGGGAGTAGGGAGCAGTCGCATCTTTGACCATGACACGAAACGAAACTGTAGAATTAAAAAAAAAAACATCCCGCGTGGTTGGTCCATTTCATCAAATTTCATTCATGACTTGAAATTGTATGTAGTATCAATCGAAAAACCTGAAGAAAAAAAACACTGAAAATATGAAAATTGAAAACTACAAAATGTTCGTGCGAAAAGCCTAACAAAACGAAACAAAGAAGCATCAGTTTCCTCCGTTCTCCGTTCCTTGTGGTGCGAAAGCGAACGATCCAAGCCAGACGAAAAAAAAAAACACATTCCATTACTGATAATAACTGACTACGTTCTGACTGCTGTATTCGAAAAAATGTGTAAACCGAGCCAAGAGCCGAATTATTGTTTTATGGATCCGTCGAGCTTCATGAACCAACGGTGAGCAGCCTTCCTACACGATCCTCTGAATGCCATCACTCCGACATCCGACACGTGGCACACGCTGAGCACTCAGCAACACAGTCAAGAACTCGCGCTAGGACTTAACCCCTTAAGAACTGTTCCCACGAATTTAGGGACAAACTATTTGGAATTAGTGTGGGGCATTTTTTTTCAGTTCTGAATGGGTTATGACAAGAAAAAAAAATACCAACAGCAACACCAACAACCAGAGAACGCGTCGGCCAGTCTGCTGACATCCCGCCCGCCTTCCCGAAATGGCCGGCCTCTAAGCATTATTGTGCACAAGCAAACCTCAAGGGCGTATTTCGTAACATATATCTGGTAGGGTATATACTCTGGAGGTACCCGGGTAAATACCCGAGTATGAATAAACCAACCAGGTTTGATACCCGGATGCATACGCCCTGAAGGCACCCAGATATTAACCCGAGTAGGAACCAAACAACCTACAGTAGTTTGGTACACGGGTACCGATCCGAGTATGAACGAAACACCCGTGTGTGGAACCCAGATGCCCCAGAGTATATACCCTGGACGTACCCGGGTACGTATCAGTGTATTCACAACACAACCAGGTATGGTACACGGGTGTCCAGAGTATACTCTAGATGTACCCGGGTACCCACCTGAGTATGAGCATACTAATCAAGTTTGGTACCTGGGCGTCCGAGAGTATATACTCTACTGTAGAAGTACCCGGGTACCTACGTGAGTGAATAAAACAACCAGGTTTGGTACCCAGATGCCACATAGTATATATATATACTCTGCGGGTACCCGGGTACCCTCTGCAGGTACCCGGGTACCTACCCGAGTATGAACAAAACAATCAAGCTCGGTACCCGGGTGTTCCAGAGCATACACATATACTCTCTAAAATACATCCACGCAGCACACACTCTGCGGTGCCCACCCGGATACCAACATACATACTCGATTTTTGACCAAAATAATCAGGTTCGGTACCCGCGTGTCCCAAGAGTAAAATAAACCCCTACTCGTACACACCGTCGAGGCGCTCTACGATAGGGTTATATATACAGATGTATTAACCCATTCAGAACTGAAAAAATATGACCACACCAATTCCAAGTAGTTTGTTCCCAAATACGTGGGAGACCGGTTCTTAACCCATTCAGAACTGAAAAAAAAACGTCCCACACTAAGTCCAAGTGATTTGTCCCCAAATATGTGGGGCCAGTTCTCTAGGGGTTAACCCATTCAGAACTGAAAAAAAATGTCCCACCCTCGTAATTCCAAGCAGTTTGTCTCCTAATTCGTGGGACCAGTTCTTAAGGGGTTAATAGCAAGGCTTATCACGGTACTCGATAATCGAGACGGGACGGGACGGTACTGTTTTTACTTGTTTGGCGGGAAAAAAAATGAAGACGGGACGGGACGGGACGGTAAAATGACGACCAAACAGGTTTTTGAGACGGGACGGGACGGGACGGTTGGTGTACAATTTCTCAACGGGACGGGACGGTAATTTCAACGGGGTAGATTTTCACGACGGGACGGGACGGTAGACTGGGGTTCCCTTTTGGGGACAAATCACTTAGAATTAGACTGGTTTGTCCCCAAAACGGGACTCCAGTCCCCTATGCTAAGAGCACTTTTTGGCCAAGGCCAAAATTTCTGACTGATGGCATGGGGTTTTTCGACTGATGGACTTCTTGGAAACAACCCAAAAAGCCATACCTGGTACCAGGTACGGTATGCCTTATCGTGTGTTTTTACTATATTTAGGGTCAAACATCTATTATAGTACGTAGGAGGGACCATAGGAAACAGGACCTATGGTATACACAAAAACCTATAAACTTCCTTATTTTCACCCAACAATATTTGGTCCTATTTACTAAGGTCCTCCGTAATACTCTTAACAGGCCCTGGGATTCGCTCATCGAGTTGATAGTGCTGCTTTTCTTCAAAGAAAGACACTGTTTGGGTGAGATCATATACTCGTACGCGAGTTGGTTCCAGGAAGAAAAATAAGATTCCATCTTCGCAACTTTGCACGCTGGTTTTCGAGAGTTGGAAAACGAATTTTTGGCAGGGGTGTTCTTCATGACAGTACGAAAAAACGTATGACTGGCCTTTTTTCTTTTCGTTTTTTTACCTCTGTACGTTTTTTTTTTTTCAATTTGCGCGGATTTTTCAGCAACTTTGACCCTATATAACTTATGTTTTTTTTGTTTTTTTTTAAGGGCCAGTAGGCCAAGAGTAGGCTGTTGTTTTGTAAATTTCATAAATGTTGATGTTCGTATATACTTGAAATATTAAAAAAAAAACGACAGCGGTGAGATCGAGGAGTTGGTCGAAACTCATATTTTCATAGAGCTCTAGCTCCTCAAGCTAAGACCCTCGGAAATTTGCACGGACACTCCTGCCATACCCGTCGTAGCATGCTCCGCCCCTTGCAACACCTACACACGCACCCACGGTACAAAGACACGCAAAACCCACCCACCCACCCACCTGCCGCTTCCCTGTCTTCCCGGACAAAGATGAGCCGCCCCTTCAGCTCGGTGTCGAGGAGGGTGTTGATGGCCTGCTGGGCCTCTACGGGGGTGCGGTACTCGACGATGCCGCAGCCCTTGGACCGCCCGGAGACATCCCTCATCACGTCCGCTCGGACAACCTATTTTTATTGTTTCCGTCGAGGAAAAAAAAATGTGTTTCAGTTAGTAGGCGTCGTTTATTAACCCATTCAGAACTGGAAAAAAATGTCCCACACTAATTCCAAGTAGTTTGTACCCAAATTCGTGGGACCAGTTCTTAAGGGGTTAAGGACAACGAATCGCAGAGCAACAGGAGGACAAGAAACGGACCCGGTATATATATATATATAAACGTATACTTCGTATAGGTATTGTATAATATGTATGATATCATACATGAAAATATTACAAGGTACGACCTGGTACATAGTACCACTCTAGTCCGAAATATAAGGACCATTCCAATTGAATGTTAAAGTACACAAGGTTCTTATATTCCGGGTCAGAGCGGTACCTGGAATGATATACATGGTATGATACCTGGTATAGGTCTACTGCGTGCATCGTATCATGTATCAGGTATATACTATTACAAGGGACTACAGCAAATAGGGTCTATGGAAGACACAAAAACCTACACATTTCTCTATGTTTAGTAACCATATTGGGTCCTATTTACTATGCCCCCCCGTAATAGTTCCCCACACGGCAGGGCCGTACCACCCCGAAATACCATATAGGGGGTATACTACTGTCTGCATAACAACGATAACAAGCACGCTGTTTCGGTCCCGTTTAAGGGAGCCGCATAAATCTGCATGATCCACAGCACAGCAGTAGGACGGGTTTCCTGGCTAGGATCTGTACTGTACACACATCCTGCACAACATCTCATAACGGCAGGTTATAGAGGATCTAGACGAGTTAGATCGTGATACATATATCTGTAGATGATCTGTACGAGGTGTGAAACGTTTCTCCCCTCTCGACACGCTTTCTGCAGCAGAAAAATCCGAAGCGTGCCATCTACCAACCGCCACACGACTCCAAAAGCACCAGCAGCAGTGCGCCGCTGCCGGCATGTAGGCTACACTACTGCCGGCGTGGCAACGACAGCAAGCACGTTGTTTCAGTTTCAGTTCAACGTTGTAGTTATGTCTCACACTAAGCCATCGCCGTAACCTACAGCCCACGTTCAACGTAAAGGCTACTCGTACTCATACATACGTGACTACCAACACTACTACGGAGGACCATAGTAAATAGGTCGAAATATTGTTACTAAAAATAGGGAAATACTTTCAAGTATATAGGTTTTTGCGTCTATCGTAGGTCCCTATATACTATGGTCCCCCGTGATAGTAGAGGCAGCACGGGGCAGCGGACCGCTCTCTCTCTTTGGCAGGACTGCCAAAACATGAAGCCATATACCCAACCCTGCTCTAGTGTGAGACGTAAAACACCCCGGAGGAGTAGTGTGGAGACTTACAGCAGAGCAGCGGATGGAGGGTCATTTCTCCGGAACAAATGCTGGTGGGTGCATTAGTGCCTCTCGGAAGCAAGTCTGGAGGCAAGGACCCACGTCCTTACTGCTGTCGTTGTACGTACATATATACGTACAAACTCTGTACCAAGAACGCTAGAATTCAACATATCAAGACAACAACATTCATGAGGCTGTGTCGTAAGCGTCTGCTGTTGCACTGACACCTTCTTCGTGGAAATGTCGTAACCCCTATAGTACTGCAGTCCCCTTTTGGGGACAAACCACTCTAATTCTATGTAATTTGTCCCAAAACGGGACTCCAGTCATATAAGGGTAAATAGAGCAGGTCACAATTCATATTATAAATATTGATAGTATGAACCAGGTACGGATTAAAAATACATACACCCCGGTATGATATAATTTACCGTATGAAATATTACTTCGAATTGTTTTCTTTTTGGAGACGGTATATAACTGCTGTCAATAATCACACAGCAGTTTAGTGAGTCAGAAAAACACAAGTGGTCGGTGAACTCGCCGCAGCGGTGAGATACGAACAATTAGTGGTCGCTCCGAGCAAGAAAACAACAACAGCCACCACAAAACACAGACCACAATAATACAGCCACTCTCGGGAGACAGACAAGCTCCAGGTTCAGTATATGATATCATATGTATATACGTACACAAGGAAAAGGCATGCAGCGCAACTCCTTCTGTTGTGTCGATGGCTCAGCAGGAGGGGGCGTGCCCCTCAACCCCCCAACACAAAACATGCTCGTGGTCAGATACACGCCAGGTACATATAAACAACAGCAGTACGTATATACCACAGCTGTAGTGGTTCCTCTATACGTACGTACGAGTAGTGCCAGCTGAGCCGTAAGGGCTTTCCGGTATAGTGTCTGTGCGATTCTTGACACTAAACCGTCCTTTTTAAATACCCGTCGACGTCCAGCGTGTGTCCGTGCCTATGACACCCCTTCTTGGCACAGATGGGATTAACCAGTGTAGCAGGTGCGCGCGGAGGGAGTAGAATGGGTGCGCTCCCACTCTCCCGCGCCGATTTTCGCGAACACGGGCCACGAACGAGGATTGACGACCTCGATGCTCCTCATGGAGAATTCGTCGCTCGTGCCCGAAGCACTCTATCTGCTGTAGTGACCGTGATGTCACCTATCACAAGGCTTCTCTTGCCAACCGGGGGGGGCTCACACTCAACCATACCCGAGGGGTTGCCTGCCCGTCACATGAAAAGTCGCTCCAGTACCACCGTCTTTCCAAGAGGTTCCTGCCGGACTCCCACTTACAGCGCTCATACGACCCCATTAATTCGGTGTTTGTCATGCCCGCTGTACCCCCTCCCACGGCTCCCGCCTCCTTTACGCCGGCGACGGCGGCATATCGCTCTCGCCTCGCCCTCGAGGCTGTGTTGGAGGACCAGGGGCCTCCTCGTCCAGGGTGTGAACCTCTTTGAACGTCAGTGGCGCTTCCAGTATCATGTCCGCCTTAGTGTGACATCATATTGAAGGCGCCATGGATGTTAAAAAAAGTCCACACGCTGGACGAGGAGGCCCCTGGTCCCCCAACACCGCCTCGATGTCGAGGCGAGAGGAGAACCAATATGTCGCCGTCGCCAGAGTAAAGAAGGCGGGACCCGTGGGAGGGGGTACAGCGGGCACGTCAAAAACACCTAACTATTTACGGAGGACCTTATTAATAGTAAATAGGACCAAATATTGTTAGTAAAAATAGGGAAATGTATAGGTTTTTGTGGGTGCCGTCGGTCCCCTATTTAGTGTGTATGGTCCCGTCATAGTGGGGTGGTTGGTCGTGTGAGCGCTGTAAGTGGGAGTCCGGCAGGAACCTCTTGGAAATACGGTGGTAAGGGCGCACGAGCGACGAATTCTCCTTAACCCCTCAACCCTTTTAGGACTGCAGTCCCGTTTTGGGGACAAAGCACTCTAATTCCAAGTAATTTGTCCCCAAAACGGGACTCCAGTCCTATAAGGTCTCCTTAACCCCTTAACCCTTTTAGGACTGCAGTCCCGTTTTGGGGACAAAGCACTCTAAATCCAAGTAATTTGTCCCCAAAACGGGACTCCAGTCCTATATATGAGGGTTAGGAACTGGTCCCACGTATTTGGGGAAACTACTTGGAATTAGTGTGGGACATGTTTTCAGTTATGAATGGGTTAAGCAGCCTCGAGGTCGTCAATCCTCATTCGTGACTCGTGACCCGTGTTCGCGATTAGTGCCGGGTGCCGCTTTAGTACCCGTATTGTTGGCCGGCGCATACCGGCACTAAAGAGGGACCATTACTGTATATATATACGTTTATATTATATGTATGTATACATATATCATATATATGTGGTGTGAAAAAAGTCGAAAAATAAGTTACGGGACTGCTGCAATATAAACACCAAGTCACCGGGGCTGCTGGGCTGTACGTACCCGCTCATATATACGTACTGAGTACAGAGGATGTGTCCAATTTCAGCCCTCAGCACAACAGAAGGAGATAAACGAACAAACGCGCGCAGCATGATAACATCATACGGCTGGGCACTGGCACAGCATTATGTACTGGCAGTACTCGTATTTGACCCGGCCAGTACATCCGCCAGTGGGTTTTATCTTACGTACGTCCAAGAAACACGCCATATTAGAGTACAGAAACCCACCATATGCGTTTCGGGAGGGGAAAGGGAGAGACAGCAGTATACTGGTGCAATCCAGTATACTGACTAATATTGACGACAGAATAATCGCTACTGGCTTACCAGGTACTTGATTTGAGTCAGTCAGTACCCAGCCCAATAAAATCATGATGATACTCGGGGCTTTTACCGGTATACACTGTTCCTGGAGGGTCGATGAGGCCGCGCTTCTCGCTTTCTTGTTTTTTTTTTATTATTTTTTTAATCATCCATGTGTTTGTGTCTTAACATTTAAAACAAACTACTTTGGGGACGGACCCATAAGGGATAATGACCAAAATAATTATAACTTACGAGTACCTGGTATTATGGGGGACCATAGTAAATAGGACCAAACATTATTGGTAAAAAAAGGGAAATATGTAGGTTTTTGTGTGTACCGTAGGTCCTATTTACTATGGTCTTGGGTTACATATGATACTACAACAGCAGTAGTATACAATTTTTGCTTATATTTAGGGACAGATTTATTTTTTCTCTTCATCCCATTTATTATTTTCGCGCTTCTTTTCTCTCTCCCTCTTTGTTAATATTAATAGTCGTCACTCAGATCCGGGGTCACCAACTAGGCTAATCTCCTCCCTCCCTCCCCACTACGGCGGTATGTGCCTTGCATTTCTATCGCAGAGAAGATTTCAGCACTTTCTTCCCTCGTCGACTCTCGTCAAATTGTGCCTACCTACCCACGCTAAAATAATCGTGCTCTCGACAGCAGTTGGTGTCATTTGAGATTTTAAAAATATATCTCCATACGGAGACTCGAACCCCTGACTTCAACCTTTAGCATTCATTCTTCGTGGTTACCTGCAAGACCACCGGGGCGACCGGTGATAAAAACATCCAAAAATGTTATTTATACGTAGGAGACACGTCCAAGCTACGCCGGCAAAACGCGCGCCTTCAAGTTTGTAGGGCCGAGTATTCCGCACTACGTAAACCCTATATATATAATATACATATATCCCGCCGAGTGCATGCTCTTAGGCACTTTTTCTCGCTAAAAATATCTTGACTAGCAGAAAGCGCGAGAGCGTGAGTTAGCAAAATTCGATGAAAGTCGACGAGCGTTGGGAAGGCTGAACCCTCTGCGCGATAAAAATGAAGGCAAGAACCGTAGTGGGGGAGGAGGGAGAGGAGCCTACTTTGTGACCCCGGATCTGAGTTACGACTAGGGAGGGAGAGACGGAAGTGCGAAGATAATAAATGGGATGGAAAAAATATATATATTATATATATATACGTAAATACCTGGAAGTAGTTCCTAAGGAACTGGTCCCACGTATTTGGGGATATACTACTTGGAATTAGTGTGAGATATTTTTTTTCCAGTTCTGAATGGGTTAACCCTTTTAGTACTGCACTGTACAGAAACCAACATTTCAGTCTAATTCCAAGGGTTTTGTCCCCACATCGGGACTGCAGTTCCTAAACGGTTAACGTGGGATTTTTTTTTTTCCAGTTCTGAATACGAAGGTAAAGTAATTCTGAGTAGTTTGTCCCCAATTCGTGGGACCAGTTCTTAAGGGGATTAAGGCATGTCGAGAAGGCAAAATTGCTGAAGGGGTGAAAGTGCTGTCTCCGGACACACCTTCGCTCTACATCAATCAGTACACCCCAGGAGTAGTATCCGTTCTGATTAGTTATGTAGCTCGCCCCATCCCTGCTGGCTGCCAAAGAAAGGGCTTATGCCATTCAGAACTGGAAAAATAATGTCGCACACTACACGCAATTCCAAGGAGTTTTGTCCCGAAATTGGTGGACCAGTTCTTAAACCTGATATAATACGCAAAAACAACTTTGGCTGCGAAGCTGTGAACGAAAACACTGTTTGATGTCGACATCAGGTCATAAAAAAGGAGTTGAGTCTATCATCTATCATACCGGTATACCCGGCCAGACTGCTACATTGTGTGTTTTGATATGTTGCGTGGACAAGGACCGCCACAGAGGCAGCAAGCAACATGAACGCTACGTACGGATTACGGATGGTGTCCTGGGACCACAAACGCGCAGACGTCGCTTTCTCTCCCCACACAGCGACCACTACCACGATTTCTACTGCAACCGCAACTTCTGCGAGCTTGGATTGGCTGCGACGAACGAGTGCACAACCTTGGCAAACAAAAGTACCTGGTGGTCTGGTGGTACAAAGAAAAAAGTCCGAACACCGAACGTTCCCAGAAACAGCTCTGCTGCCTGCCGCTGCCGATGAAACCGCAGCCGTACGTACGTATATTTTGTGACCACATAACTGGTATCTCTCTAGGATGAAGAATCGGCACAGACACTGAGTGCGCTGGATGTCGATGGGTAGAAAGGACGGTTTAATGTGAAGAACACACACACAGGTTGTGTATATAGGAGCATCCAGTACGATGACCATGGCATTGCGTTGTCTACTCTGTCAACGAGTACGTACGTAAATAGAGTGCAATACATTGTAGTGCTTGTGTCGTGGTTTTGTAACCACAGAGCTTTTATCTGTCTAGGATGAAGAATCGGCATGGGCTCTGGGTGTGCTGGGTGTTGGATGTCGACGGATACATACATTTATAATAAAATAACACAACGCACACGGTCGACCATTCTAACACTGCCATACTCGCACGTACGCTTCAACAAACACGCGCACGGCATGTGCACGTACTAAATTGCTTGAGATAAATATGCGCATACGCCAAGCACGTATATACAATACCACATAATATAAATACAATACGAGCAAATATATGCCAATACGTCCCGAAATATAAGCACCGTTTTATATTGAATATTGACGTACGAAAGGTGCTTATATTTCGGGACTGAGTGGTATGTCAGGAGATAGTCAGGTCAATGAAAAACGCGCAACCTTCAAGGGCGTACATATATAATATCATACAGTACCGGCCCGCTCATAAGAAACCAGAAATCGAGCTTAGGCTGACTTTCTTATTTGAGAAAGGGGTGTGTCCCACACTAACTCCAGTATAATAGCTGTCGACTTTCTTATTTCCCCCGTAATGTTTAGGCTGAGTTTCTTGTGGGACACTTTCTTATGAGAGGGCTGGGTAGTGTACTCGTAGAGGCGAGTGTTGCGCACTCGTGAACTCGAGAAAATTGGCGTCCGGTACGGTAAACGAATGGAAATTTGCAAGTGGTTTACGCGCCCTTCTCCGGACTCCTGACATATTATTTGCGTACGAGCGACCTCAACCTCTACGCACCCCTTGAGGCTAAGATGACAGAACAAACACCCTGTTGCAATAGTTTCCGAGCTGACTTTCTCCAGAACAAAGCGGGCACACACAAATACACAAGAGAAAAAAAATGGTTTCGGAAATAAATATTTTTCACATATACATACTCGTACTTCATCATATGTACAATATGATGCATGCATTAACGCATCGTTCAGTGTCGAAAAAAATCCAGAGTTGAAGAGAAATTCAGCTCGGAAAATCGTTGTGTTGGGCGTGTGTTTCGTGATACCACAATGTTCCAAAAATATAAGGGCCGTTTGTTCCTTACTAAATCCAAGTGGTCTTTCTATTTTCGGACAGAGTGGTATACGGTATATAATGCTGTGGGTCACCTGGGACGACTGCTGTCTGCTGCATTCGTACGGCAAACGTAGATCAATACGAACTTACAAGACTTATGTTACTACAGAAGTATACACATATACGAGTACGTACAAGAAGAAACCACGACACGCGACTTGCTTGGTGCGGTACGCTCACTACTGTACGCGGCTGTCTGTGTTTCAGCTGTCGCCTGTCAATACAACATAAAATGCGTTGCATTCAACGATAGAAGGAACACGGAAAGGGTCGAAGAGGGCGTGAAGGGGCAAGGGTCGTAGGGAGGGAGGGAGGGCCTCGACAGCTTATCGGCGAAGCCATGTCCTCGTGTGTACGGCAAATAGTCTCGATATGTACGTTCTCGTTGAAGACAGAGGGGGGGTATTTTTCTGCTGCTTCTTATGCCACCCCTCTCACCACTATCGCTGTGCCCTTTTTCCATTAGCCTCTCCCATACAAACAATATATCTACCATACAGGTATGATAGACATGTTGTCCGTATAATCACCAGTCTGCTAAGCCTGGTAAATACCCAGCAGACACACCAACACATGTTTCCTTTGGCTCAAACTCGTTTATAGTCTGACAAAAAAAAATAGGCTTCTCGAGGAAGCAGATTCAGTATATTATACGTATGAATAAAATACGGACGGTCCACTGCTGAGTGCCGGGCGATGCTGGGTGTTCTCGTTTGTTTATTTTTTCCCATCCCATTGTTATCTCCTTTCTTCTTGCTCCTGCTCCCGTCTATTAGTAGTAGCAATAGCCGCAACTCATATCCGGGGTCACTCAGTAGGCTCTTCTCCCCCCCCCTCCCCACTACGGTACATGCCTTGTATTTTTATCGCGAGTAGAGTTTAGCATTTTCTTGTGTTTTCTTCCCTCGTCGACTTGCGTCCAAATTATGCCTACGACCCACGCTACTACAAATAGGCGGTCTCGACAGTTGGTGTCATAGGAGAATAAAAAAGTCCCACGTAATATACGGAGACTCGAACCCTCGACCTTAGTATTACAGTCTAGTGGGTACACCGATTTAAGAGAGGTGTGGTACATACAGGCCGAAAACACCTGTCTTAACTATGAATAGCCTTCTCTCTTATCCACAGTGGGAAATATATAGGTTTAGAGTAGGCGGGTCCAGCCGATTTGGTCTATCTTAACTGTACTATTATCTTATATAGGGTGCCCTCTCGTAACCCCTTGAAAACTGGTCCCATGTATTTGGGGAAAAACTACTTGGAATTAGTGTGGGAGAAGTGTTTCAGTTATGAATGGGCTAGGTCGGGGTACCCACTTTTATTACAGTAGTGTTTGAGGTTAACCGCTATACCACCGGGGTTGGTGAGAAAGAAACGGTCCACCATTAAGGCTGAAGCGCAGAAAACGACGACGACAAAAACATAGCAACACCATTGTAGGCAGGCTCTGTTTGCTGTTTTAACCCCCCACGTCACCAAAGGAGCGTATTATAACAATAATTGAAAGGGTTCGGGCAGGGAGATGCGGAGGAGGAGGAGGAAGGGGGGGGGGTATGATATTGGTGCGCGGCAGTTCTGTCTGCCAAAATGATTGGGAGGAAAAAAAACAAGTGTCAAAACAATAGATTTTTTATGTGCCGCTTGACATCATGTGATATCATACCTCGGGTACCTGATGGTACCTCTGGTAGTATATCATATATATCATGTACCACTCTGACCATAAATATAAGAAACATTTGAATTAGAGTTTAATACACAAAAGGTGCTTATATTCTGGGCCAGAGTGGTGAACGATAACGCAGACCAAAGACAGGACAAGACCAAAAAGAAGAACCTCTCTCAACCAACCGAAAAGCACCAACACCGTCCGTACCAAGGAGGATATCATAGTATACAAGATATAGAGAGAAGCCAAGTAATTTGTTGTTTTTGTTTACGCGAATAGAACGTTCTGGTCTCAACACTGCTGTACCCTGGCACCGAAAAAAGAAGAAAAAAGTTTTATCATACATACCGCTCTGTCCGGCAATGTAAGCACCGTTGGGTATTCATATCAGAGCCTGAACAGTTCTACCTCTACGGACATAAAGTGGTACATACCAGGTATGGTACATACAAAAATCACGGACGTCCGTGTTGTAGTAACCTTCAGGGGTATGAATATGATATACAAGAACATCACCAGTACTCGTACCGCAATTACAGGATCATTATTGAAAGCTCCTGGGGTAAAGAACTGTAGTACTTACGCTGGCTGCTGCTGTAGTACCGCAATTATCAACAAATTAAAGCTTTGGGGTAACTCGTACTATAATAACATTTATTAATAGTACCGCAATAATAGAGTACGCCTTAGTACCTACCGCACTTATCAACAATGAAAGCTCTGGGGGCAACCCGTACTAACATTTATTAATAGTACCGCAATTATAGAGCACCAGGTACGCGCGCGCAGCAACTATGAGTGGGCTAAATATAATACCCGTGGGACAAAAAAAAAACGCTCATCAAATAGAGCAAGCTACGACCAGTACCGCACTTTAACTATGAACCGGTTTATAATGTTTTCTAATATTATAAACTAGAGTATCATATATACATACGTACGACGTGCAAGCTAAAAGGCAGTGCATGGAGGGAGGAAGGGGTGCAAGCGCCCCCTTCCCCCCCCCTCCCCCCCCCTCCAGTCGGAAGCGCGTGGCCACCAATCTCTGCTCACGAGCCACGGGCCCTTTCGAACTCTCAATCTAAGAACCGACCGCGTGAAAGGGACTAGACATCTCACGAGGAGGCGGAACGGTTCAACCATACGGCCTCTTCCCGCGTGAGACTACAACATATACGATATGACACATTCAAAAGTGCCATTCAAAAGTGCCTCGAAGTTTTAGACAGGATACAGCCAGTAGGCCCTACGAGGCACGCCATACAGACGACTTGTGCCACGAAAAATGCGTATGATATCATCCGATCTTGTATATACGAGTATATCGTCCAAGTATATATTATATCATACAAAAACTGCTCAAATTATTATTATTATTATTATTATTTATTTTTTATCCTCCGGCGGATGGGTAAAAATAAAGCTTACGCCTTCCACACTTCCACGTCTCACTGCGTGTCGTGTTAATTGAAGTTCTCCTTCCCTCCTCCCGCTCGAGAAGCAAGGGTGCATCATATGCGACATCAATTACATTGTATGCGAGAAAAAACATCGGAAAATTAAAAAAAAAAAAATGGACGATTGAAAGTTGAGAAAAAAATCGTCCGAGGCATGTATTAATATAAAAACCCGGCAAAAATCTGCGACTGCGTATATATATGTACGTACGTGATAAATATACTGCAAAACTGCAAATAAAGGCGAAGAATTTAAACTTAAAAGCAGCAGTATCGCGCGGAAACAGCCAGTGGAACGAAAACGAAAGTCAGAAAAAAACCCTAGACAATCCACATTTTGTGAGCCGCATGTGTTTAGAAACCGGAAAGTAGGGTTTAACACTCCCAGACGGAAAAATCTACATTTGACATTGGCCGCCGCGCTACTACTACTACTACTACTACTACTATTAATACTACTACTACATACTAATACTACTGTACCGCCGTACCGTCAATCAAGTCAGTCGTAGACGGATAGACCTGTTCTATTGTTCAGTACCAGGTACCAGGTATAAAATATAAAATACTACTTCAAGTAGTGCATATAGCAATAGTTCTACTATTTCAATATTAATTCGTATATACTACGGTGAATAGCGTTGAGTTTGTTTGCACAGGGCAGGGGTGGCGATCGTTTTTTCGTTTTTTTTCAGCGCCTTTGATTTTTTCCAGAACGGGAAGGTCAGGTCGGGTTGTCAACACCGAACAAGGCGTTTTCGGGGCAAGATCTGGTCGAGAGAGCCTTCCGAAAACATAAATAATGTTCGGCTTCCCTTCCTTGCCGTTGTCGAGAAAACCAGCACGCTGAAAAGAAAAAATCGCACTCTGTCTGCCTATGCGTTTTACGGTACTTCGCGTATGTGTAAAATCAAATAATTCCGTACCTACCAGCAGTTGTCTTCGTACAATGTACCACGTTCAAGAATGTCCGAAATGTAAGTAACGTTCGTGTGTTCATATTAATATCCAAACGACCCTTACATTTCCGGACAGCGTGGGTAATGCCTGTTGAAAATGACGCCCAAAGCCCCCCCCCCCCACCCCCACCCCCACGCTTTCAGTGAGCCATGATACATATGTTACAGAAAGGGCAGCGTGATTGCTACCCCACCCACTAACCCACCCCAAACACCACTCCTCGCTCCCCTCCCCGACTCACCTCGCCGGCAGTCCTCATGTGGTCCTTGAGGTCCTGCCACTCCGTCTCCCAGGAGAGGTTCCCCACGTATACTCGGGTGATGCCCGTAATCACGGCAACGGCCGGCGGTGCGCCTCCCTGCTGCTGCTGCTGCTGTTGCTGCGGCACCCCCCCCGCCTGCTGCTGCTGCTGGACAGGCATGCCCACGGGCATCACACCAGGGACACCGTTCACTGGAACCACTCCTCCCCCTCCGTCCTGCTGCTGCTGCACGTATGTGGCCGGGGGCTGCTCGACGTACCCCATCTGGGTGCGGGAGGACATTGACGTTGATTGATAATGGATGGAAAAATGAGAAATTGATCATTATTGATAAAACGCCACCGGCCGGCTGCCACTTTTTGGTCATTTTTGGGCATTTTTGGATCGAGGTTGAGAAAAAATGCTCCAAATTTGATGTTGTCCGTTTTCTCACTACTCGTATCATACGTAGTTCAGTCCGTAGTGCCGCTGTTGTCTGTTGCCTGTGACAGACATTTCGGTCACCTTATCTAGACACAAAAACAGAAGCGGTGGTCGTAGTTTTTAGTGAAACGTAAGGTTGATATTGATATACCTGGTAGTACGTAACTGGGTCATACATTTTGTGCGAAATATCGTGAATTACGATATCTGATGCCAGGTATTTATCGGTTTGATTTAAACGAAAATTACGATTGCTGCAAAAATCGTGTACATAGATAATTACCAGCAGGTGGAAACAAAACACATGGGAAGATAGGAAATCTTGGTGGGAGTGTTCTTGTGCTTTCAAAAAGGACAACGAAAAAAACTTTTTAGCACAACCTGCCTGGAGAGAGTGGAGTCTCTTGTTGCGCTAAAAAGTCAACTGAGGCCGGACATGCTTTCTTTACGAGTACGACTCTTCTGTTTTGCTCGCGTGCAAGCAGCTGCGGCGGTGTTGGCTGGCCGCGGTGTCGGCGTCCGCCTGCAATTGGCGCAAGCGAGTCACTCTCTCGGTCTACGAGACGGATCTGCTGGCGAACCATCTTTGATGCCGCCGAAAACCAAAATGCCCTCGAATAAAATGGTACACCAGGTATACGACAATTCAAAGAACGTGGGGACGAGAGGAGCGGTGATCATCAGGCAACGACTTGACCCCTAGGAAACTTCGAACAGCAGCTGTATATGTACGAGTGCCACAGGATTTTATGTACATACGACGTCTCGTTTTTGCTCGTGCGTCTTGAGTGCTGCTCCAGTTGAAAAAAATCCACTCCGCGATGAGATTAATGTGGACACCCAGAGTCTCGACGTGTACGGGCTGTGCGGCGACGCAGAGCTGGCGGCGGCGAAGCTGCGCCATCTGCAGACTGGATCGCAAAATCTGTGTCACGCACGCTTCGGAACGACTTGAAAAACGAAAGACACGCGTCTACCAAAAAAAAGCTTGGATTTCAAACCGCAAATTATTGACCTGACGCCTCCAGAACCGAGGATACGTGGCTGGCAAAGGACGGGGTAGACAGGTCGGGCAGAGTTGGCAACGAAAATCCGGGCTCGTGCAGCCGTCGGCAGCAAGTTTGGACGGCTTGCCTCCACGGTGTAGGTACCTCAAATGGTGAAAGCGAGAGGCAACGAGGCAACCATCCAAAAAAATCGGCACACCGTACTCACCGCGTTGTCGACCATCCCTGCCATTGTCAGCTCCGTCCCTTCCGTCTAAACCTGCTCGTCAGTCACAGCCTCGACCGCCCTCGCGTCTCTCTCCGCCCGCGGTCCTGTTCCGGCTCGAAAATTGAGGATATTTCTGGGCGACAAATTCGACAGAGACGATCAGAGTGGGGTTTTGGTTTGGATCAGCAGCCAGACAGCCGCGAGGGATTACGGGGTTTGCCCATGAAAATTATGCTGTCATTTCATTGGACAAGACGTTCCGAGGAGTTGTTAAACCCCCGGAAGCGTTCGCATTACTGGTATTTCACCGGCTCTACTATTTGGTTTTGATCTCAGCCAGCCCTTCAGCCACAGCCCCTTCGCTGTTTGGAAGCACCCCAGGCAAACCCTTTTCCCATCATGTCCAAGCGTGGTGAGCCAGGAGTGATGTTTGTCTAGCAAGCGTAGTCAACGTGCGATTTTATCGCATGGTACGGTTGTTTTTGAGACGAAGTTGCAACCTCCGTCGGAAAGAAAATCGCTTTCAATGGTGGTGTGCGGATGCCAAGGGTCGATACTAGAGGCGTGGGCTGTGCGGCGCGCTGTGGTTGCCTCGCTCTTTGCGTTGTCCCAACTAGCGAGGGTGCCTGATGCACGTGTGCTAGCAGAAGCGTGCAGTTCGATTAGACTCGTATGTTGGGAGTCTGTGTGCTGCGTTGACCCATAGAGAAACGTAACGCTAGAGATGGGACCGCTGTCTCCCACGAGTTTGCCACGAGTTTGGATGGACGTCTTTGCCTATCCTCCAGCTTTGCAGCATCTACTGCTGTAGCCACTAGCACCCCGGACCTGGATCGTGGCAGCCTCTCGACCCTGCCACGCCCATAGCAGCGTGTGTTGCAGACGCGTAGCTAGCGAACGGTTTTCTGAACAAGCCCAGCGGCACGAGCGCAGCAGCATCGCAGAACCCGATATGTGTCCATAGACCAGGTTTGTACGTTGCTCGAGGGATGTTTCGTACGGAGTACTTGCTGTTTATGTGAACGTGCAATTGGCCGAAACAGCGAGCACCCACCCCGACGTGAACCCAGACAACTTTGTTTTGCTTTAGTGAGCTTGACACGAGCCACCTCGCCTCAAGAGGTTTTGACGTAATCGTAGCATCGCTACATAGTGCCCCAAATCCATACGTACCACAGGTACGAGCTTACTACGAGCCTGATTGACCTACTGGCACACGATGCGTTTTGCTCGAATCACTTGGGTTTGATGAAGAAAGCGCCATCAAAACCGAGTGTGGCGAACCTTTTGAGGCTCGTCTCGACACTACGTTCAAGTATTTACATTTACTGCTTGCATTAACTACTCGTGTGATACTGCCGTAAATCCAAGACAAGAACGTTCAGACACACCATTCATCACGCCGTATTCACCATATAAGGCGAGTATCAGGTACCAGGTATGTATTTGATGTGCGAAGGAACAAAACCTCTCAAACCATTTGTCAACCTTGTCCTCAGCCGACTTCTCCTGACTCTTTCTGAAAGCACACAACACAACAGACATCGAGCATCCAAGCTCGCCTCGGAAACAATCGAGCCAACCAGCCAAAAACCACGAACGGTTGCGCCGCATCGCATCCCATTCGTTTACGATGTACGAGTAGTCACCTGGTAAACAGCAGTGCAGGACATTTACGTACCGGTAACAAGAAAATAGGAAATAGGCATTGAGAAGTGAGAAAAAGGGTAGGCTACGAAAGATAAATTCAGATTTACACAAAACGCGGTCATTGCACACTGCTGAAGCTGGTGAAAAAGCGCACCAATTTTCAAATATGAAATTCAGTCTGGACCAGAGCTTTCCTGTTTCTTAAGATTTACACTCGCACACATGTACGTATGTACATATGATAGGTGTCCGGTACTGTACTGCTGTACAGTACAGGAAACCTAATAAGAAACAGGAAATCTGGTCCAGGCTTGATTTCGTATTTGAGAGAGGGCTTTCTACACTAATTTCAATATAACGACTCCCGAATTTCTTATTTTCCTCCAAATCTAAGCCTGGCTTTCTTGTTGGCCTGTTTCTTATTACAGTAGGTGTCCTGTACTGGTATGGTGTAACCAAAGGAGGCGTTTGCTCTCTCGCCCGCCCCCGCACTTTAGGCACCCCCTAACCTTCCCCCCCCCCCCCCCCCCCCCCCCCCCCCCCCCCCCCCCCCCCCCCCCCCCCCCCCCGTTCCCCGCCTTACCTCTGCCTCCCACATTACCTCACCCTCCGAATCGGCGACATAGGGCGCGCCGGCTCTCAGGGCAACAAGTACCGCATGACCCTCGGTCTGCCGGTGGCCGCGGTCATGAACTGCTGCGACAACAGCGGGGCTAAGAACCTGTACATCATCTCGGTGTGCGGGATCAAGGGTCGCCTGAACCGTCTGCCGTCCGCCGGTGAGAGAGAGGGAAGCGACGGGGGTAGGGTGGGGAAGAAGGCTCGGTTCGGCCCAAGACTCGAACTATGTACTCGTACCAGTACCCGTGCACTGTTTCTCTCTTTGTAAAATGAACTTGGGTACATCCATCAATAGCGGGGGGTTACAGCGATGCTGCCCCCGGGCTCCTTCTGAATTCAGGGGTGTGGAGGTGTGACTGACTCGATTTACTCGCGAGGGTGCCTTACACCAGACACCGCTTCAGATTGTTGCCCCCAAAAGCCTAATACAGCCGGGAATGGCGCAGACAAGCCTACCGGTGATACTCAAATATTGAAAATTGAATATTTCAGTTTTTTTTATACTCGAGTATTTTATTTATTTGTGTCGGTTCTAAGATTTTGTGTGATGGAACCTGTGGAACCTTTGCACTCCATCTCGAAATCGTTTTTGTTCTGTCACCTATCACGACTGACGAACTGCGTTTTTTTGTTCTCGTCCGCAATGTTGGGGTTTTCGTCGTCTGTTGGCGTGTTTTTCTGTCCTCTGCATACAGGTGTCGGTGACATGGTGATGGCCACGGTGAGGAAGGGAAAGCCTGAGCTCCGTAAGAAAGGTGAGCCTCTCTACCTAGTAATAGGAAAACGCCTCCATATCAGTCGCTGCGACAGAGGTCCCCCAACCCCTGGGCTTCGGGTCGAGGGGCCTTGGCTTCCGATGTATACATAGGTGGCTGGTCTCCGCATTTGCCCGTTGTATCGGGTTTGTGACGGGTAGACAGAGGGCATATATTAATCTTCCCCCCTCCCCCGGTGGCCTTGGCTTTCTTATGTACGAGAAGCGGGATTACCTCCACGACCCGTATCATATGTAAATAAAAACACTCACATTTATAAGATGGAAGGCTTCGTCGAAGCTCTCGCGCATGTTACCTGGTATCCTATATATTGTATACCAGATATGTATAATATGTGCTAGTAAAGACGTACGTACATAAAAAGCATGTCGAAGTTTGAAAGATGCTTCCGAGATGAAAGGCGTGTGTACCCTGCTCTTGAACGGTGGGCTGCATATTTACGCAAACTCAGATGATGACGGAGAAGGGTATTTCTCTTGTTGCTGTTCGACGGTTTATAGGGGCTCGCGGTGTGTATTTGAGTTTGTACAGACATTCCGGAACGGTGCCGTCGATGGAAACAAAACAACCACAGCCAGCTAGCTAGCCACACATGGCAACGCATGCATCGCAGCGCATGCGGTTCGGGTGTAGACCATTTCACGCGGTGTTTTTGTTGATGCGAGAGGGTAGGCGTGCGTTAGCGTGGCGCTTGTCGCTCACAGGGGTGCCGCGTCCCGGTTAACCCCTTACCTTAACCCCTCGAGAACTGGTCTCACTTAGTTTGGGACAAACTACTTGGAATTTGTTTGAAATTTTGTTTTTCAGTTTTGAACGGGTTAAGAACTGGTCCCACTTATTTTGGAACAAACTACTTGGAATTTGTGTGAAATTTTGTTTTTCAGTTTTGAACGGGTTACGAACTGGTCCCACGAATTTGGGGACAAACTACTTGCAAATAGTGTAGGATTGGTGTAGCACATTTTTTGCAGTTCTGAATGGGTGAACAGCGATGGTGCGCGCAACTATTAATAGGTTACAGTAGTGGTCCCTCTATAATGCCGGTGTGTGCCAGGCCTCGATACCGGCATTATAGCGGGCACCGGCATTATTCCGTACACTGATAAACTGGTTAAATCCCATCTGTGCCAAGCGATTTCACCGGCAATATATCGGGCACCGGCATTATAGAGGGACCCCTACTGTACTTGCAACTCAACCGGACAGCGACCAACCACTACAGAGACTACGTAACGTGCCGAAACTTACTACGAGCGGTAGATGGAAACACATAGAGACAGACAGACAGCAACCGAACAAAACGACCACCTATGTGTGTGCGGAAACACATTCCGAGCGGTGCTGTTTTATTTTCCGTTCGGGATGTCTGGTATTAGTGTCTGGTCGTCGCTGTCCTGTCGCTGGGAGTGTATTTTGCTTCCATCTACCGCTGATCATGCCTGTACATCGTCTATGTACGAGTAGTGCTGGCTTTTCGGTTGCTGAGGCTGTACGCTATTCCATTCATAAGACCGTCAAAGCATGCCAAAATAGTAGAAACCCCCCTCTCGGCGTGTTTTTCGTGATGATTTTCAAAAATGTCTGCACATCGTACGCCGTCTGTGTACGTACCAAGTGCTCGCTGTTTTGTTGGGTAGGCTGTACGTAGTTGATTCCATTTCATAACACCGTAAAGAATGCCAAAATATTACAAACCCCTTCGAGGACGTGTTTCCACGATGATTTTTCTCGACTATTGGGAGAAACTGCAAACGGATTTCGACGAGGCGTTTCCAGGGCCATCCCTTTTCCCTCTAGTGTGTACCCTCGCGTTGGAGAAAATCGGCTCAGGAACTCAGGCCACAGGGTGTTTGTTATCTTGTGTTTTTACGGAGGTGTACGTATAACGCACTGGTTTGTTTTTTGTGTAGGAAGACAAGGGAGTGAGCGGCCTGACAGCGCCGCCTTATTACGAGTGAAAACCTTGAGATAGTTCACTTAACCCATTCAGAACTAAAAAAAATCCTACACTAACTCCAAGTAGTTTGTGCCCAAATATGCGGCACCAGTTCTTGAGGGGGTTAAGGTCGACGGCTGGTGTTATTGATCGGCTTGTGTAATGACTGTATGGACGACCCAAAGCGTAAGCTATGATAGTGGCGTGAAGAAGCCGGTTCTGACTGCGACCCCCCTCCCCCCCCCCCCCCCCCCCC
>MEHQ01000554.1:39674-61056 GCA_008828725.1 Saccharina japonica
CCCCCCCCCCCCCCCCCCCCCCCGACACCGCCACCATTGTACTGCCATATTTCCCGCGTCGCCGTGCAGTGATGCCCGCCGTGGTGGTGAGGCAGCGCAAGGCCTGGAGGCGGAAGGACGGTGTGTTCATCTACTTCGAGGACAACGGCGGAGTGATCGTCAACAACAAGGGCGAGATGAAGGGTAAGTTTTTATTTATTTATTAGCCCATGGCGTAGTCTTCGTCCGTCCTCCATCCAGTTCTCCTTTTTCTGCTCTGTGTTTCGTCTTTTCGCGTTCGTCGCGTTGCCAATTTAGAGGCAAAAGCGCGCCCCGCACACACGAGGACCCTCTAAAAGTTGCTGTTCGTGATTCGGTGACGTGCTGGTTACGGAAGAAACGCCCCCCCCCCTCCTCTTGCAGTCGCGAATATTACCCCCCCCCCCCCCCCCCCCCCCCCCCCCCCCCCCCCCTTTTTTCATTGTTGTCAACGCCCTCGCTATACATGGTAACGAGGCTGGTTCCTGTTGAGGTGCTGATGAGTTTTCCAGGTAGATGTCCGTAGTACAGTAGTATAGGTGTTTGCTGCAGCGAGGAAGGCGTTACGCCAAAAAGAGGGACCTAGGGGACTATTAAATAGTGTACTCTACAGTAGTACTCCCGCCCCCCCCCCCGCCCCGCCCCCCCCTCTCCCTCGCCACAAGCGGCGAAACAGGAAGGGGATAAAATTAGCAAAAAATATATCAAGTATTATATGGAAACGACGTAATGAGCACCCAAATGCTGGAGGTGTTTCTATTAGGAGTAGGAACGATGCTCTGTGTCGAAAGGAATGCGTAATCAAGATGACAAAAGGAATGCGTATTCAAGATGACAAAAGGCAAGCACCAAATATGTACGCCTTCCCCCCCCCCTGGCTTTCCCCCCGTATACAATAAAGCGCCAAACGTGCTCGTCGGTCACCACCCCTGATCCCCTTTTTGGGCACGTGGTCGTAATGCAATAATCTGGAACTCCTACTCGTTGCCTGCCTGTGTGACTCCTGTGGGTGGGGTCTAAAACAAACCGCCGGCCCCTTTTTTTCGCGTTTCGAACTGTTTTGTTTTTTTTTCACCCTAGGTTCCGCGATCAACGGCCCCGTGGCCAAGGAGTGCGCCGACCTGTGGCCCCGTATCGCCAGCAACGCCGGTTCCATCGTCTAAAACCCGACCACGATTCACTTTTTCGGGAAGGCGTTTAGGGGGTTTCGGCTCTATATGCCTCGTCGGCGTAGAGCTCGTAGCTCTCGTCGTTTCCGGAGAGTCACTGGTAGCCGTTTTCAAGGGGGGGTTGGGCGGAGGGGGGAAGAACACGGGCCGGGTCTTTGGTCTGCTATCTGATCTGAGCGAGACCCTATCACGGTTGCTCGGGTGTTTTTTGTCCTTTTTTTGTCTTTTTTGGTTGTTGCTTCCACGGCACGTGGTCAAGTTAGGCCCGTCGCTCGCTTGGCGCGGTGGAATTTGACGTGTAGTGTAACGGCTAAAAAGGGGCACAAGGGGGGCGCGCGAGCTGCCGGGTTATGAATTTTCACCGAATTCAGAAACATGTTCTTTCTATCTTCCTTTCTGGGTTCTTTTTTCTCCTTTCCCCTTCCCTTTTTTTGAGGGGGGGGGCGGGTGAGTTTTTTTTTCGCCACGGGCTGCAACATGGCGATTATGCACCCAAACACTATTAATAGTATGCATGTACACGCGGAGGCAAACACGCTGATTTATTGTGATACGCAAGACATAAAACACATGCATTCGCATGGCGCCACACAACACACCACGCACCAAAACATTCTAACATAAAAACATACGGCTGGAAGCTGGTACTGGCAGTAGTAATCTACTGATTGACCCGGCCAGTATGTTCGCCAGTGGATTTTTCTTACGTACGTCTTAGAAACACGCCATATAGTACGGAAACCCATAAAATGTGTTTCGGGAGGAGAGAGGAGAAAGAGACAGTATACTGCTGTAATCCAGTTTAGTTACAAATTTTGACGACATTATAATCGCTACTGACTGAGTCAGCCAGTGCCCAGCCCTATAAAAACACATGCATGCGCATGGCGCCGCACAAAGCACCAAAACATTGTAACACATAAAACACATGCATGTATGCGCACGGCGCACCAAAACAATATTATACATGAACAAACACACGGATACACAAACTCAAGAGAGATCTACATGGTGATAAAAACATACATCTCCACACAACACAACGCTCAGCGGCGCCCCAAATAACACCTACCAGGTACCAGGTATATTCCAGGTGTGTATGCAATACGTGCCGTACTGTCCCCCTTGTAATCTCTTCTCGTGGCGGTAAATGGTACCAGTACACCTGTAGCCACCTTGTACTGTGTTGAGATTGAGTACGTGATTGCTGTCGGTGGGTGTATACCGCTTCAGCGGGGAAAACTAAATAATGTTTCCTCGTATAGTATAGTTGCCGAAATTGCCGAGGAGAGTGTTTAGTTTGTTCATGCGTGCGTGCACACGATTGATTGGCGTTTGTCTTGTGAACCCTTTAAGAACCGGTCCCACGTTTTCGAGGCCAAACTACTTGGAATTTGACTGGGATAAGTTTTTCAGTTCTGAAAGGGTTAACGGTAAATCTCCACCGTATGTCTGATGGTGTTTTTTTTTATTGCGGACGATTGTCAATCTTAAAACCCTAATATACTCGTACTAGTAGTTAGTGCTGTACCAGTAGTTCGCTTTATATACGCTTTGCGTCGGCGGCAGATGTTTTCGTTTTTCACATAAAAACTCTTGAGACTGCTCGTACATATAGCTGTGACCACAGCTCTCATTAAAAAAACAATGTTACGTCGGCTGCTGATTGTTGTCGCGGTCTCCTTTCGTGTAAAAACATGCCAGGTACATACCTGGTACTGGTATATTTCGGATGGCCGAGGAATAAAACAACCCTCCAGTTGGTTGACTTTTTCCGTGTGTGTATACTAAGTATATACGAGTACATACGTCGACGGAGGATGTTCCTTTTGAACAGCTAAGCCCCGAAAAAATGATATACAGGGAAACTCGACCGTCACACAGAGTGCAGAACGTTGGCGTCTACAATATAGCACACCAAGCACCAAGCCCCGAAAAAATATTTTCAGGGGCTAAGCCCCGAAAACTGATTTACAGGGGCGTAATTCAAGCCCCGAAAAAAAAAACTCTAGCGAGGCTAAGCCCCGAAAAATCCTTGAAAGGGGCTTCCGTCCCGAAATAGGTGACCACCAGCCCTGCAATTAAAATAAAAAGTGCGTGCGTGTTAAATCACAGGAGAAGTTCTTAACCTACCACGTATTTCCCCCCCCCCTCAAACTATCCCTGATGCCTGATGAATACGCTCCTACCATGACGGTCGACGAGCACGGCGGCGATATACCAGCACGATGGCTCTTCTCGGGCTATACTGGGTTAGGGTATGGTAGGTATATTCAACAGTGTCCAAGCGACAACTTGGTCGACACGACCATGGCACCGTTCTCCCGTTATACGCTCTTCACAAGGTCGCTCACAGGGAGGAGGAGAAACCCACCGCTTAGAGGAGTGTGCTTCGAGGTTTAGCCGAATGGCCGCGTGCGTGCGTGTGAGGCTGAAAAAGACTATACACGTGTCATGCATGGTTTTAGTTGTGGTCGCTGTAAAACCACCTACCTGCTGCTTCCGAAACGAATGTATTCGACCTTGTAATATGTTTTGGGACTATTCCTCCAGGAGTTGACGGTAAGAAAACTGACGACGACAGATAGCAGCACCGGCGACTGCTTGATTGGGGTGTGTGGTCAATTTGCGGTCTTCAAAAAAAAAACGAACGAACGCATCTCACCCCCCCCCCTCCTCCTCCCCGCACGCGCGCGCGCGCCGAAATGTTGGAGGCGTCCCTATTAGGAGTAGGAACGGTGCTCCCCAGCTCGAAAGGGGTGCGTGATCAATGGTCAAATGACTACAGTAAGACAAGCAACAAAATGAGTATTGTACCCCTCCCCCCCCCCCAGACCAAACACAGCAGCAGTGCTTCGTGCGTACGTAGTTACGCTGTTTTTTGTTTTTGTTCGTGCTCTGACCGGTTTCATGTTTCTATGTGTTTTCTCCTGGTGTCTTTTTGCGCTCGCTTGTGGCCGAGGTGTTGTACGACACCAGTACGCACAAAAGGGGTCGTGTATACGATGCGGGCCCAGCACGACTGTTTTACACTACTCGAATCGTGCTGCTGTCTCCTCCCTCTATATTCTTAACACGGGAAGCCATCAATCTCGATCGAAGTCGCCCCTTGGGGAAAACATTTTTTTACTGCCATCTTCGAAAACAAAATCCCTCTTTCCACGCCCCCCCCTCCCGCTATTTATTCATGTATGCGCGTGGAAGCGTGAACCTTAAGGGGGGGGGGGGGGGCGCAGTAACGCTCCTACATTTAATAGAGATGCTGAGTCTTCTACATTAAATAGAGATGCTGAGTCTTATCTCAGAAATCTTCTTCCCCCCCGCCCCCTGTCCATTCTGAAGACTCGCGACCGAAAAGTAGTTTATTTGACAGCCGCGTTCGAAAGAATCCTCCCACCCCTCCCCCGCCGTTATGCACCAGTGTGTGCATGCGGCAGGGTCTACTCTTTGTGGTAACCCGAAGGGAAGGGCGGGGGCGCAGTAACGCTCGTATAGTGACAGTGATGCTGAGTCTTGATCTCGGCAATCTTCTCCACCCCCCTCCCCCCCGTGTCTCTACTAGGAGTAGGAACGGTGCTCCGTCTCAAAAGGGATGCGTGGCTGATGATCAAATTACTGAGGCAAGCAACAAATGAGTACGCCTCCCCCCCCCCCGCCAATTCTAAGGAGTCGCGACCGGAAAGTACATTCTTTGACAACCGTCTTCGAAACAATCCTCCCACCCCTCCTTCGCCGTTATCAGTGTATGCATGTGAGATAAGTTAGGAACCTAACTAACCTGTTTCGGGCTGCAGTCCCGTTGTGTAGACACAAAACACTTGAAATTAGAGTCAGATGTTGGCTTCTGCACAGTGCAGTACAAAAAGGGTGCAATCGAAATGGGCTCGGAATCCCGGTAATTACCTCAGGATAGTAGGTAATTGGTCGGTTTTCGTATTACTTGGATGGCATTCGTATGCGGGATAGTCATGTGATAATGTGCAAGGGCAATGATGCCCTTCCTTCCACGCCATTACATGCCACCTCGGTTGTGGGAATAATAAAAATAGTTGGATAAAGGGTGGTCGTGCGTATTCAATTGAGTACCGGTATACGCAGGGAAGGAGAGTTGGTTGGGTGAAATTGGTGGTATTCGACGAATTGTGTCAGCTTTTTCATTCTGAATGAATAATGCCCAGCACATTGTCGGAAGGAAAATAATATAACTATTACTGGTAGTAATTTCTCTGGTATCATACACATACTGCACAATACGTAGTAATTTTATTAACATATTAATAATAAAGCTATACTTGGTATTTCGTATATTTCTCTCCTATCTCGGGGGACTATGGTAAATAGGGCATACGGTATACACAAAAAGCTATATATTTCCGTATTTTTAAGAACAATATTTGGTCCTATTTACTATAAGGTCCCCAGTAATACTTCTGATTCTACACAAAAGTGAGTTAACACCAAGGACATGCTTAATATAGGCAAACCTGCAAGGGGATGCTCTTGCCCTCTCGCCCTCACGTCACCCTACAAAAAGGGAAAGGAGGGGGGGGGGCGCAGTAACGCTCCTATAAGTAACAGAAATGCTGAGTCTTATCTTTCGGCAATCTTCGCCAATGTCACCCCTCTCGCCCGTTCTGGGGACTCGCGAAACGGACAGTAATGGTTGGCCACCGGCTCCGAAATAATGCCCCCACCCTGCCGGCAATGCAGTGTGCGCACGTGGGAGCACGGTCTACTGTATTAACCTCGAGGGAAGGAATGGGGGATAGTATTGCTCCTACAATAAAAGAGATGTTGAGTCTTATCTCGGCAACATCCCCCCCCCCTCGGCATTGTAGGGATGCGAGGGTCTATGGTCATACGACTACGGCCGTGCATGAAAATAAAGTACACCCCCCCCCCTTCAGAACCGCGGGGTCTTTGGTCTTCGCAGAGGTGGCAAGGTCAGGGGTGGGAGCAGTAGGGTGTCGGGGGAGGGGGTGTATATCGGGCAGAGCCTCAACTCAGAGAGAGCGAGACGGCGGGGACTCTTCCCTTGATACGACCGATAGCAAGCAGTATCAGACAGCAATACATACAGCACAGCCTTCTTCTGCGCGTTGAATTAAACAGGCAGCAGGCAGCAGCACAGCAACACAGCAGCAGCAGCTACAAATCAGCCATTTACTAGATGGACACGCCGATATGGACGGCAGGTTGTCGTTCGAAAAGGCTTCTTCGGAGGAAGTGTTTGGGGAGGAAGGCTTGGCCTTTGCGGGGAGAGGGGGGCGGGAGGGCCACAAGAGAACAGGGAGAGGTACATCTAGTTTTCCTAGTTTATGGATGGCGTGTTGGCAGACGATGCGTGCTACGGTAATAGAGGTACAGCGTTTTTTGACTGAAACGTTATTTTCTGAATGGTCGGGATTCTTAACCCCCTTAAGAACTGATCCCACGTATTTCGGGACAAAATACTTGGAATTAGAGTGGGATAATGTTTTTCAGTTTTGAATGGGTTAACCCGAAATCGTCGAAAACATCGGATACATATTATAGCAAAAAAACAAATTCGGGTGAGGTTGTCTAGAGCTCCTTAAGTGACAAAACCCTCAAAAAAAAATATACATACATACATGGTGCGCACCTCTGTTTGATAGTATCGGAGAACATTAGGGCCCATATTAACGAGTATAAAATAAATTCAATTTGGAAAAATAAAAATTCAAATTCGCTTTTCATTGGTCAACACACGCACCAGCACCAAAGATTAGGATCTTGGGGTATAATCTTGGGTGGTGGTGCGGGTTCTGACCAATGAAAAGCGGATTTGATTTTTTTNTTGGGCGCAGTAAGAAAACCTTCCGGCCATTTTTCGCCTACGAGCGACGGTGGCACCGGGACAGTATACGTGGGATCGGATTCGTCTCGTGCACCAGAGGCCCAGTGTTCTCAGATAAGTACCCCCCCCCCTCTATTAATATATGTTATATTTATAGGTTGGGTTGGCGTCGGTTGGCAACGACGCTGTATAACACGCCACTCGCTGCGTGAGCTAGACAACCAGGGTGCCGTTTTTTTTTTGTTATTTTGTTTTGGCGGCCACCAAAGCTGGCGGTCGAGTAGATCATTTGTGCGGGGTGGAGAACCTTTGTTCCGCACAAGGGGAATGGTCGTATCACGTAGTGTTAATATGGTAAGGCGTCCGCGAGGCAGTTACATAGTAAAACCCATTGCTGTCTCCGGAAGTGGCCACACCAGAAATTAAATTAACTCATTGAAGCTGTCGTCCATATGCAAGTCCGCCTCAGAGGCGGTTCTTAGCAGGATGCAGCTCGCCCTCCATGCGACTCGCCCAATACCTCACGGCGCTTCGCGCTTGGTGCAAGCAATGTCTGCCTGGTTGGTGAAAACCCAACGCGCTCCGTCCCGGCATTGTAGGGATGCGAGGGTCTATGGTCATACGACTACGGCCAGTGCACAATGAGTTCCCCCCCCCCCCCCCCCTGTCGTTAATCGAGAGCTTCGTCCCACCTATGCACCGCTGCCTCGTTATGTGCTAGAAGGCGTGCCGAACAAACAATAAGTGTGTCAGCTGGCATGGGTTGGGCATAGTCAGGCGTCGATAATTCATTAGCCTTTTGCACCGCGCCCCCGCCAAAGGAGGAGTAGATGTGGATTCCGGCTAAATTGCAGTTTTCAAAAACAAAATTGTGGCATAAAACAACCAAAAAAATGCGCCAGGTCACACTTGACTTGACCCTTCCCTGTATTATTAATTGGGGACAATAAAAATAAATAGTAAATAGGACTAATACGCTGTTGTGAAAATAGGCAAATACGTAGTTGTATTGTGTTTCCACCGCAGGCCCATTATACTAGGCTCTCTCCGTAAGATACACCTGTATTTAGTGATCTGATATGGAAATCAGACCGATCTACGATAGAGTGCACCGTGGTTTCTGCTTATTAGGTGTCACTTATCACTTAGAGCGTCCGATCAACTTTCACCGAAGAGCCGATTTTCGCAAAAACCGAAAGTTGCGTACGCTACCGCCGTCCACAATCTCCATGAGCTCAGTAGCCTTTACCGCACCACTGAATTATTATCTAGGATAAAGTATGGAAATCGGGGAATATTTTATTATATACCTTTTAGTGTGGTCGACCAATTTTTCAAAAAAAAACGCCTGATTTTTTCGAGACAAAGCTCATAAGGGTCGGGGCAGGGACGGGGTTGGGGTTGGGGTTAGGGTTAGTGTCTAAAGTAGTGTTTTCGGCGTTTTTCGAAATATTCGGTCTCATAACACTGGAACCACACGCGGGCCACAACCAAGTCCCCGATTTCTATACTTTATCCTATATAATAATTCAGAATTGCGGTAAAGGCGACTCATGAGCTAGGTATACTATGGAATGTATGGCAACACAAGAAAGAAAGTCCGACGAATTTGGGTTAAGGAGCCCGACCATTCAGAAACCATTTCAGCCAAAAAGTGTCACTGGGACTACATCTATCGTAGCAGGCGTCGATAGCTACTGTACACGCTGACACACAGCAGCCTACTAATTAAAGTACGTAGGGCCGCCCGTATCGGTTCGATGTTCATGGACATACTGTAGTCGTCGTCTGATATACATCAGCAGCTCGTATAGGACTGTCTGTTGGGTGCTTGCTTGCCTCTGGTGCGAGCTCTCGCATGCAGCTCAGAGCAACCACACAGCCACACGGGGATTCACTTCCCCCCTTATAATATTACGGGGGAGGGGGCCATAGTAAATGCTATTAAATAGGACCTACGGTACACACACACAAACCTATATGTTTACCTATTTTTACTAACAATATATGGTTCTATTTACTGTGGTCCTCCGTAATAGTAGACACAGGATGATCTTGTTGTGCAAACATGTACCCCTGCTTTTCTGTAGACTATAGCACGAAACAAAAACAAAAAACGGACGGGTTAGTCTACTTCCACGGGAGGAGAGTATCGATCTGTGATATCACACACTACCTGATGGCGAAAAGAAAACGTCGTCCCCCCACCTGTTCCCCGCCTCAAAAAACACAAAAAAAAAAAAACGAAAATGACAAGCGAGGTATCATACCAGGCTGCCTACCTTGTGAATGTAACCACTTACCACTGCTGCAGTGGGACCGACCCTGTTCAGCTGACTGGGTGACGCCGGATGTTTTTTCCTGTTGAAAACCTGAACCCGGAGATTCGCGCACCGCCGTCCGACTGAAAACCTCCACTCCTCGGACAGATCCTCAGACAGATCCTCGAACAGATCCTCAAGACAGATCCTCGAACAGATCCTCGGACAGATCATCGGAAAGATCATCGATTCCCACTTCAGGATGATCTAGATATTTCAAGGCCGATAGATATATTCTCGATCTTGTAAGATCTATATATATCATCATGTTGTCCGGTGGGATCTGTGTAATCTGCATGATCTAGGACGGGTTTCCTGGGTTGGATCTGTGCTGTATGTTCAGATCCTGCGCAACCCCATACATAGAAGGCAGGTGAGGAACTAGATGATCTAGATCATGATGTATCTGCAGATGATCTAGATCATGATATATCTGTAGATGATCTAGATCATGAACTATCTGTAGATTATCTAGATCATGATCTATCTGTAGATATATCTGTAGATGATCTAGATCATGATCTAGATGTAGATGATCTAGATCATGATCTGTCTGTAGATGATCTAGATCATGATCTACCTGTAGATAATCTACATCATGGTATATATGTAGATTACCTAGATCATGATCTACCTGCAGATGATCTATATATCATGATCTATCTGTAGATGATCTAGATCGTGATCTATCTGTAGATGATCTGTACGAGGTGTGATAATCTCCGTTTTTTTTGTTTTGGTATGCCTTTCCACCACACAACGCATCATCAGCGCACAGCGCGCACAGTAGTAGTTGGCGACAGTTACATTCATACTTTCGCAGCACATTGGAGCGACGGGCACATAACGAACAGCAACGCCCCCAAATACTACTCGTACATACAGTACGGGTGTGAGTTGGTTGTTGGACGGCCATAAATAGTTATATAATTACGGGGGGGGGCATAGTAAATAGGACCTACGTAACGCATAAAAATCGATATACATACCTATTTCTACTAACAATGTTTGGTCCTATTTACTATAGGTCCTCATATTGGTTGGGTGTGGCGTAAGTATGCCAACCACCATCTCTGACTTTTTTTTCCAACTTTTGTTTTTTTGTTAGTAAAACTGGAAACACAATCCGAAGCCACAAACGAAAACGCGCCAATGCGAGGCATCAATAAACGAAAGACGCAGAACTCCGCGAATTGCCGCGCGCAACTACTATCTATCACAGCTGCAATTATTTTACTGCGTGCATTATTCCCTATCTTTTACATAGTAGATCAGACGAGCGCTGAACACGGAACGATGGACGGACTTCGTGCAACCTCCAACTAGCACAGAGTTGTTATTATGTCATCATGTCCCTGTTTGGCTCAACGGCCGGTATGAAGGGTTCTCTCCTAATTCGGGCCTGAATTGGTACTCGTACATACATGTATACGCACCCCTCCTCCCATCACTTCGACGACAACGACAACAACAACAGCATATACGGGAGGGGGCTGCAACATTAATCTCCGCGAGAGCACAGCCGTCAGGAAACCTCGCGGCTCGAAAACAAAGAAGAGCGACGACAAAGCACCACCCACGGCATGGCAGCAACATAGAGAGCGCTGGTACAGGTACATAGCACCCCGGGTACCCCTGCGTAGCTCTACGTTGGAAGTGAGTACGACTCCATGCACGTATAATACGTATACAGCACGCAGTTTAATCCCAAAAACGAGCGCGTGCAAGCTTTTTTAAGTGGGCTAACAAGACGGTGTGTTGTACTCTTCGTGCCCCGTTTTCAACTCCAAGCGTACGTACACCGGGGGGGGGTACACCCGCTTTTTTTGTATAAGGTTGCCCTGAATAAAACAAAACCATTGTTTCCACGAAAACACATACCACTCTGATCCGGAATATAACGACCGTTTTCATCGTAACATGCAGTTTAAATGGTGCTTATATTTCGGGCCGGAGGTGCCAATATATAAATATAATAAATACATATACATACCAAGGCAACTCTATATATATACCAGGCAACTCTCCATATATACCAGGCAACCAACCCTCTCTCCATACTACGTTGACCGATTAACAAAAAAAAACACACCAGCACACACCAACAAGTACCATCAGCGGTCAGAGCCGGCAAACAAAACGCATTTTTTTCTCCCAACACTTACGTATCACGGCGGGTTAGGTAACCCATTCAGAACTGAAAAAAAAATGTCCTACACTAATTCCAAGTACTTTGTCCCCCAAAATCGTGGGACCAGCCAGTTCTTAATGAGGGGTCAAGGAGCCCGCCCCGTGATTCAAAAAAAATATTTCAGCCAAAAAAGTGCAACCTCTTATCGTTGCACGCACGCGTAATAGGCCACTTGAGGAGTTCCACCAGTATACGAGTAGCAGTAAAAGGCGGGAGAGCGGTGGCGGGCGGGATGGCGATGGGGGGCGCACTTGAGACAAAAAAAACGGTATACCGTGAAGAAGAGCGTTGAGTTCGCACCGGGGGGTGCGTTTTCAGCGCTCGTTTTCGTCGACAACGTTACCCCGGTCCCACGTTTTTGGGGACAAACTACTCGGAATTACGTAGAGTGGGGTAAGTTTTTTTCAGTTCTGAATGCGTTAAGGTTGCTATTAATAGCTAAACTCGAACCTTATTTTTTTCGGAAGGAGGCTCTCCATCAGATTTTTTCCGAAAACACCTTGCCTGGTCGGTGTCTTAACAACCTTCCCGTTCCGGAAAAAATCGAGCGCTGAAAAAAACGATCGCCACCCTTGTGTGAACTCTAACGCTCTTTACGTCCGGTATACCAAGTACCAGGCACCATTAATCGTAGGGACATTTCTATTTTCCCAGAGATCGTACATCCGAGTGCAACATATACGCACAACTACGTTACGCGTAAAAATACTACCTGGTACAATATACTGACTGACTGGTACATGGTGTAAGAACGCAGAAAACATACGGGTCTACGTACTGCAACCAACGGCGGGGAAAAAACAAAACGCCTGTCTGCCCGAGGAGGGGGAGGGGGAGGGGGGGAAAGGGGACGTTCGTCTTCTTCGTTCGATCCTTTTTCACTGTTCACTTAACTTCGTTCTACGACTCACGTTACCGCGTACGTGTGTATCTACTGTACGTACACTGGTTCAAACGCTTGATATCCTCCAGAGTACACTCGGAGGCATTTCCTATCGACATCAAGGAGAACGATGTCCTCCCCCCAACTCACCCACCCACCCACCCACCCACCCACTCACCCCCCGACCACCCCTCCCCCAACCCCTGCCCTCGCCCGTTTACTGCTGCCTAGAGTATTTTACGATCCCTTACGCTGCTACACAGGAGGGAACTTCATGGGAACGACAGAGGCCGGCTAAGGCCTACTATTTCTCGCGCCGGCCATAGGCTGCCCTTACCGCGCCAAGACACGCCGTGGGGGACAAACGCGGGCCCATGCAACAAACCACAACAACTACACAGCAGCAGCACCACCACCACCACCACCAGCTTACATGGGCTGATGTTGCTCTCTAGGCAGTTCGTTCCGCGACCTAAACAATTGACCAATTCACAAAACTGCGGGCACGAAATGTCTTTCACAACAGTACGAGTGGCAACTTGGCTTCGCGTGTCCCGTTGTACCACCTTCGATCGCCCCCGTGGGATAAAAAAAAATACGAAAACAAAATGCACACAAACTCTAATGTGCCCTCGTTTCCATGAAGGGAGGCGTTGTTTAGGAGGGCAACGATCTTCCTTCTTACGGCACGGTGAAATCCGCCAAGAACTTGTTACGAACGTGTGTGATAAGGTTCTGCTACTACAGTCGAGAAAATGGCACGGGCATATGCTGCTCTTCTACAGCTGCTGCTGCTGCTGCTGCTGCTGCTGCTGCTGCTGCTGCTGCTGCTGCTGCTGCTGCTGCTGCTGCTGTCTACTACCGCTACTCCTGCTGCTGCTCTCCCGGTGAAGTTCTAGAATGGAGCAACAGCGAAAAATACAAAATCGAGTCCGCAGCAGGAGAAAAAGCTTTACAACATCGAAAACACAGAACGTATGTTGATATCATAGCAGCATGAGCACTTCCTGCGCGCGAACAAAATGCGTTATTTACGCTCGCACAAGCTGTCATCCGTGAAGTCTGGCGCGGTGGCGCGGGGGATACACAAGAGTGCAGGCGTTTCTTTCGCTCGCATTCTATGGCAAAAAAGGACAAAACTATCCCCCCACGGCGTGGAATCACAACCAAAAGAAAGCGCCTTCCTTCGCCAGTAAAAAAATGGTTGCGAACTATCTCTTTCTCTTATTCCGGTTGTCGTGAAGGTCACTTGTCTGCTGTGGGTGTGGCTGTGGGTGTGGGTGTGGCTGCGGCTGCTGCAGCTGCTGTTGCGGCTGTTGTTGCGGCTGCTGCAGCTGCTGCTGCTGCTGATGCTGCGGCGGCGGCTGCTGATGCGGCAGCTGAAGCTGGTGTGGCTGGTGTGGCTGCTGCGGCAGCTGAAGCTGGTGTGGCTGGTGTGGCTGCTGCGGCTGATGTTGCGGCTGCTGTTGCGGCTGCTGCGGCTGTAGCTGATGCCCCGGCGGTGGCGGCGCCGATGGTGGCGGTGGCGGCGGCGGCGGCGGCGGCACGGTCAACGCAGGTACCGCCGACCTCTCGGCGAACCCATCTCCGTCCAAAACGCGCGAGGCTGGCAACAGCGGTAGCGGCATCGACATCGACATCGACATCGATGCCGGCAGTGGCACAGACGCTACAGCTTGTGACGAAGGGCTGCTGCTGCTGTTGTTGTTGCTGCTGCTGCCATTATTGGTGCTGGTGCCGCTGACGGGCATCGCAGACGCCGCCGCCGCCGGGGCCGCCACCACCACCACCCCCGCTCCCGCCGCCGCCGCCGCCGTCGTCGTTGTGGCCGGCGCCGCCAATGGCCGATCTCCCTCGATTCCGTTTCCGCCGGTCTCCCTCTCCCCGCTCGCCGAGTGCGTATGCCGGGTTTGAAACCGTTCGGGCGAGCGTAAGTACCCCTTCTTGCACAGAATTTCCCAGGCGGCTTCATCTTTACAACCTGGAAAAAACAACCACCACAATATAGACGCGTTCCATTAAGAGAGTGCGGAGCAGGCGCGCGATACTGTCCCAAGCGATTTCCAACAAAGCAGGCGCGTTTCAGCTACGGGGAAAGGGGACACAAAAGAGGCCAAACCCCGAGGTTGCAGTCGTCTTGATAGAAATGTGAACGGCGTGGAGAAGAGCGGAATAGACTTCTGGGGTATGCTGCATAATGTTTTTTAGCATGTCGCCGGGCAGGACCGCTCCCGCTGGGTACTTGTACGCGCGGTGCTTCGCAGGCAGTCGAAGGGTCAAGCCTTAACTTTTCTTCCACCCGGAGGACAAGGCTCGCTCCATAGAAGCGAAATGAAAAAACAGCAGCCCTGGACGGAAAACCCAGGTCTGACCGAGTGAAATCACAGGGGGCGGACACGCTGCATGGCCAAGGTAGGTCGGCAAGTAGGACGGGGAAAAAAAAACGAAAACGAAAGAGGGAGGGCCAATCTCTCGATATTCCCGAATCAATAGTTCGCAACCCAAATTTCACCGCAAGGACAGCTGCGAAACACAAAAACTCGACCCTGGCTATCCCAAGCGCGTGTTGCACTGCTCATCCACCACTGAACCGCTCCGCACCCACCTGAAGTCGGTCCAGGGTCTGGGTAGCCAAACTGAGGCGCCGGTTCCGTCTGTTTAGTCAAGGCCACCCCAATCACCGGCGCCGCTGCCGCCGCCGCCGCCGCCGCCACCGCCGCTTCCGTTACTGCGACTGTTGCCGCCGTCGACTCCGCCGCAGGTAGGAGGTGTTCCTCAGCCTCCACCGGCGCCTGTCGAGCAACAGCCTCCGCTGCTGCCGGGGTAAAAAATGGCACCGACCCTGCCACCGCCAACGCCGGAGGTGCTGCCAACACCATTGCCGGCGCCGCTGTCAACATGCCAGTCGGAACGCCAGCCGGGACGCCAGTCGGCACACCAGAGGCAGAAGACGCGTTTGGGACAGGGGCAGCAGCGGCAGCAGCAGCGCCAGCGCCAGTAGACCCGCCCCGCGCCTGAAAAGAGTCGTTCCCGTAAAGCGCGCTCCCCGACGAAGGGTAAGAAACCGTCGACATCGCGGGCACCGTCGCCGCCGTCGTTACCATGGACGCCCCGGCGGCGGCGGTGGCGGTGGCGGGGGGGTGTTCTTGCGGCTGATGGGAGGAAAAACCACCGACAGAAAAAATCGACCCGTCGGAGGAGGAGGCGGCGCCGGCGCCGGCGCCGGCTCGAGAACAAGCGGCGACAGAAGTAGCAGCAGCCGCAGCGGCGGAGGCAGCCGCAGCCGCGGCCACCGCGACCGCGGAAGCGGGCGCCGGAGGTGACGATGGCGGCGACGCTATCCCCATCAACGCTCCCGCCTGGGCCCCGCCAAGATGCTGCACAGCATGGTGGTGGTGGTGGTGGTGGTGGTGGTGGTGCGACGGCGGCGGCGGCATTCCGCCGACACTGCCAACGCTCGACAGTGGGTTGCCGGGAGCGGCAGCAGCGGCGGAGGACGTAGCGATGGTTGGCCGGAGCGAGTTCTCGCTCGCCAACGCGGCCATCGTTGGCACCGTCGAGGTTTGGGGAAATAAGTCGATGGTACCGCCTCTAGCTTCCGCGGCCAGGGCCTGCTGGGCCACGCGGATGAGATGGATGCCGTGCCGAACCTGTAGGTCACGCTCCGCCGATGTCTTCGGGACCTTGGCACCAACTATGCCGAGGAGTTGCAAAAAAAAAGCGGCGGTAGAGAGGGGGGGGAACGGGGTGGTGTTAGGCCCGCACCTGTCACCAAAATATCTCTCAACAGCGTGACGACCTACATACCTTCTTACTTTCAGCTATCGCAAGCGGACCTGTCAAACGAACCAAGCGAGAGCGAGAACGGGGAAAGTATTTCCTGACCACGCCCCCCCCACACCGTCCGGCATTGTAGGGATGCGAGGGTCTATGGTCATACGACTACGGCCATGCATGAAAATGAAGTACACTCCCCCCCCACGGTGTGTCCCGCAAAACAAAAACACCAATTTTAGCGGTACGCCGCTTGCAAAGCAGCCACACTATTGGGAACCTCACGGCTCCACGTGAACCGAGCCGCGCCTACCCACCTGGTGCCTGCCACTGTCTCAGCAGCAGCGCGAGCTCGTGCGTCATCGCCGTCTTCTTCGTGAACACGAACGCTCGGGTTTGTGCCGCCATCCAGGGGTACCTCTGAGCGTATAGCTTGGTGACGTCGGGGTCGTACGAGCGGTAGACGTAGCTGCAATTCCTCAGCGCCGTCTTGCGTCTGCGCAGCTCCGCCTCGTCTCCGGTCCAGGCCTTGAGGCTCTCCTGGCGTGTCGGGCGCGAGCGCGCGTGCGTTTGTTCAGGCAGAGGTGAAGCGAGGCTCGACCATTCCGCCCTCGAGATGGTCACTGCACTACGTACGATATGACGGCTGGCTGCGTTAAGCACGCCATGTAGAGATAACGAAGCCCTATGGGACACCGGCTTGGCGGCTATGCACCGCTACTGTTTGGTCAGGGTTTTGGTATGTTTTCAGAGGCTTTCCATAGAGAGTGAGAGTTTCCCGACGCCACCACCACCACCACCGCCACCATCACCATCACCACAATCACGACAATGACAACGACAATCACCACCACCATCATCATCATCACCACCACCACCAACAGCCACAATTAGCAGTCGACCTACAGCACAAGCATGCAAGGAGCTGTATGAGGCGACGCGGGGACGGACAGCACGATACTTCTTGTACTGCTGCGCGCTGACACTACGTATTCCTAGGCGGTTAAGAAGGGGGGGAAAACAAACATGATTTGGTCGCTAGATCTGGGTCCCAAAATGGCCAAAACTAAAAACAAAAACAAAACTCCCACCGCCACATAAAACAGCCGCCCTCGACAAACAAGGACAAAGAGCTTTAGAAAAAGAAAAACAATGTAATAATTCCCTCTCACCTCTAGAGCTGTCCGCTCCTTCTTACACAGCCGGCAGATATGCTTCGTGCCCACGAGGTAGCCGTCCTCCAGCAGTCCCGACACGCGCCTGCCTTTGGTCCAGCCTTTCGACTCCACCTTTGGGCAATGGACCGACGGAAACCGGACCGACGGATGCAAAGTTGAGGGTTGACCCAAAATACTGCTTGTACCGGGTAGTTCAATCGAATTTATCGAGCGATCAAACGAACGGTGATGCGTGATGCTGCCCTTTATGTGGCGCTCGGCTGGTGATGGGTGTTGTGGTTGACTCATAACAAGGAGCTTTATTTCAAGCATCGAGCGATCAAGCGAGCGGTGGCTGTTGTCCTAACATGTCGCTTGGCTGTTGGTCCGTTCTGTCTATAGCTGGGAGCGGGGCTGCTGTCCTACGGCGACCGACTGCAGTCCGCCCACCTCCACTACGAAACAACTGTCTGCGCTGCGGTATACAGCATCCTGTGCAACACACACGCACGGCAACAAAAACACGCAAAAAAAACAAACAAACAGAACAAATAAAATACACGGCGATCGCAAAACACACACACTGAACACACTGACGCACAGAGGCCAAAACATATTAAAACAAGGCAAACAAAAACAAACAAACAAACAAACAAACAAACAAACAAACAAACAAACAAACAAACAAACAAACAAACAAACAAACAAAACAAGAAACCAACGCACAAAACGTGTAAGACACCCCGCTTGCCGCTTGCTTTGCAAAAGGTGGCGGCGGCGGGGGGGGGGGGGAGGGCGTGCTCTCCACCCCGGGCAAGAGGACACCCACCTCTCCAGTTGACTCCCATCCGTGCTTCGGGCACGGGGGCTGCTTCGGCACCTGCTTCGAGTAGTACACGTGGGGTACCTCCACGTAAACGACGGGAGGCACCTCGCCGGCGGGTTCCCCCTCGCGATCGGTCTCTGATGGGCCCTTGGGGTGAAATATGCAAGACTGGGCTCGCGCGAGAGCGCCATCTTTACACAGAGCTTTCACCTGGGATGGGAGTCGTCGAGCAGAAGAAAGAAAAAGCGAAAGAGAGAAAGTGAGTGAAGCATTGCTGAAATGAAGGAAACACGAGTACATACAGCAGTACGTCATTTTGTGGAACGGCTTTGAACTTTGAACCTCTTCAAGTGTACCAAAAAGGTATCGGCACTACTAAATACTGGATTGTGATCATGGTAAAATAGAAGAAGGCGGGATGATACAGGGGATAACGTCGAACGGTTTTGAACCTCTGTAAGTTGCTAAAAAAATGTACCGGTACTATATACTAAATTTTGGGTTTTTGAGGTATGGTAAAATAGAAGAGGCGGGATGGTACAGGGGATAAATACAGTACACCAAGCCTTCACCTGAGAGTTGTAGGATACAAAAAACAAAAGTGAGTGGAATGTGATTCAAAGAAGGAAATACAGGATTTTTGGAGCGGCGTTGAATGTCATTCTTACGTACTGGTAAATATCGAGGTACTGGATCTTGAAAAACATGGAAGGAGGCGGAATGATACAGAGCATAAATACCCCACAAAGTGGCTTCACCTGGAAGAGCCCTAAAAGCGCGTAAAAATAGTTGTATGAAGGAAATCTGGAGTTTGTGTGGAGCGGCATTGAATCTTAATGAAAACACGTATCGGTATACCTGGTACCTGGTATATCAGTACGTGCTAACGTACTGGATCTTGGAGAACGGAATGGGCCGGGAATTTTGAAGGGGAGACATGTTGAATGGAGCGGAGCGGGCGGCGGGTCAAGGGTGAGCACATGGAAGAGAGATACAAGGGCACGGCGAGTGAAAGAGAAGCAGCGTATCACCGCCAATAGTACAACAAAAGGCTGGTTTGTTTTGGTAGCTACAGATACTGACCCGCAGGAACTATTTATTATACCGCTGCTGTGACGATTGAATGCTACGAGGCTTGAAGAAAAGCACGACATTCGGGGCAGGTGTTGCTTTTCGGACACGTGATGACAGCGGCGGCGGCGGCGGTGGCAGAAAATATTAGATCACCGCGAGCAGCAGCGCGCTCGACAAAGGGTCGTCGCCTGGTTTTGCTGCGTCTATGCACATCGTACATCGAGTGGGGCAAAAAGCCTACCCGCGCGCCGCGGAGCGTAAGCTTCGTGGCGCACGCACGCACAACCCGCGAAAACATCGGACACAACCATTAATGCATACACTGGTACTGTACATATAACACGTACTACGAGTACTGCTTTACGACAAAATATACAAACATGCCGATGCGTTTTGTCGGACGACCACCGACAAAAAACGCCGCCTCGTGTGTGAAAGAGGCTGTTGAATCTGAAAAGAACGAGAGAGAGAAAAAAAATAACGCCTCATTACGTAGTCCTAACCGAGCACCCTTAACCCATTCAGAACTGAAAAAAATATCTCACACTAATTTAAAGTGGTTTTTCCCCAAATAGGTGGGACCAGTTATTAAGGGGTTACTAGGGGAACTTCCGTGCCTGCTTGATCCGTCTCTTGGCGATGGGAGGAATGGCGGGCTCTTTCTGTCCGCCCCCGCTCTCGTCGTCGCTGAAGAACCCTTCTTCTTCCCCTTCCCCTTCGTCGTCCTCGTCCTCGTCCTCCTGATCCCCTTCCCCATCCGCGCCGGCTGGGCGAGGGTCGCCGCCGACCACCGCACCCGGCCCCGCCACGTTCGCGCCCCCCGGCAATGACGTCACTCGTGGCGCCAACGCCGGCAGCGACCACGGCGGCGACAGCGAAGCGCCTTTTCCGTATTTTTTGCTCGCGCTCTTGCCGGAAGCGGGGGCCGTGGCGGCTGCGGCGGCTGCGGCGGCGGCCGAGGCAGCGGCGGCGGCGGCGGCAGCAGCAGCGGCAGCGCCGGGGGCGTCTGAAGATTGCTTGGGTTTCGACATCAAGCGGCGTTCATGCGGCAGGATGTTGGACCTGAGGTCGAGCAGTATCCTCTCGGCCCGGTCTTTCATCTTCTGGTCCGCCGTGCTGATCAATCATGTTATACGAAGTACACGAGCATGTAAAAATAGAACGTTTCGTTCATGACAGCGCATCCGTACATAGTCAACGGCGCGTGAGAGCAGGTGGGCAGACAGACAGACAGACAGACAGACAGACAGACAGACAGACAGACAGACAGACAGACAGACAGACAGACGGAAGGACAGACATGGAGGCAAGTGGGGCGGGCGGGCGGACAGGCGAGCGAGCGTGGCAGCAGTGGCGGCGGTGAGAGAGGGGCGAAGGAGACGCATGCGAACAGAGTCTTTGACATGGTTGTTTTACCGCACACCCTTGGTCGCGTCGCGTGCAAGCGAGCGGCCCAGATTGGGGACTGGCCGGTGTCATTACTGGAGTCTTGTGACTTCGGGGGGGTGGCTGCTACGACTACTAAATAAGAACACCTAAATAAAGCGTACGCGTGGGAGAGGTTTCCACCAGCCGTACGAACACGTGTTGAGGGGCGTTCGTATTTTTCTAATGGTTTCACTATACTGTTTCAAACTGCTGCTGCTCTCACCCAGTTCAAGTCAATCTACTGCTGCTCTCAGCCAGTATCAAGTATACTGCCAGTATATTTGTACTGGCAGTATAGAGTTACGTCGACGGCTGATGTTATGGTTCTTTCATACCAGGTAACAGGTAGGGAATAACTGCGCCAGTACCGCCAGTCCTATAAACGGATCTAAACGCTGGGTGAGCTTCGTAGCAGAGCTGTGGTGCTTGAACGCCGAGAACCAGACGCTTCCGACTTCAGGCACAAAAGCAGATTTCCATGTAGACTACCAGGTATGGGCTAATATGATAACCGTCTACGAACAAAGTTACTGTTATTAACCGGTAGCCCATGTCATACCGGGTATACAGTAGTGCAGGACACCTAATGAGAAACAGGCTAGTAAGAGAGCCAGGCTGAGATTTAGAGTAAAATAAAGAAAATCGAGAGTCGTTATCTTGATACTTTACTGTAGAAAGCACGCCGTTGTTCGTTTGGATCGTGTCAGCAACGACGGTTACAAA